>JACBKR010001191.1:0-45374 GCA_014218235.1 Colocasia esculenta
ACACAAAAGAGCAATTCAAAAGATAGGGACATCAATATAAATATGAGATATTTATAGAGGTTTAATATTAATCCTATTTTGAATGGGATTAATTAATTAAATTTAAGGGTTTCTTTTAATCCCTTTAAAAGGGAGGTGGAGAGAGGGGGCGGCAAGCCAAGCTTTGGCCGCCTCCCATCTTCTCTCTCTTCTCTTCTCTCTCCATCTACTATCTCTCTTGTCTCTCTCTCTGTGAAGAGAAGAGGACAAAGGGGAGACTACAAGGGTGGAGGGCAAGCGTGGAGTACGAGAAGGCGTCCCTATCTACGTTGCTCGTGTGGATACCGCTAGAGGCCGGGCAATTGTGCTGCTAGGACGATCCTAAGGAACGTCTGCACCGGTCGTTGGAGATCCCAAATCTCTGCAAGGTGATAGAAACATGTTTTTCTCCTAGATCAGATCGAGTTCTTGCAATCCCATAACCGATCCGCAAAGGAAATCATTTTAAAATTTCATTTTCCGCTGCGTTTGTGCATCCAAGATTTCCTTACAAGTGGAAATCTCAAGTGGTTGACTTGAGGACTGGATGTAGGATTCCATGTGGGAAGGGCCGAACTAGGATACAATCCTGTGCATTTCTTTATGTGATTGTTCCGCCTAGTTACACTGAATCACACACACACACTAAGTACTAATATATTCATCTAGTGTTGTGTTTTTCAGAAGAAAGTTTTAAAAGATTAAAAGTCTATTCACACCACCCCCCTCTAGGACTGTTTGTTAGCCATTTCGATCCAACAAGTGGTATCATAGTGAGGTCTTCTCAGAAAAATCTAAGAGGTTTGAGAAGAAATGGCATCCGAAGCTCACAACTATGAAGGCCAATCAGTCACAAGGCCACCCTTCTTTGATTGTGAAGATTATCAATATTGGAAAATGAGGATGGAATGCTTCATCAGAGGTACTGACTTCGACCTATGGCAGGTAATTGAACAAGGTGATTTTCAAGTCCTTGCAGAATCCTCATTCGGTGCTCTTTCAATTGCATACAAAAGAAATATGTCTTTAAATTTCAAAGCAAAAAATTATCTTTGTTGTGCTTTATCGAAAAGAGAGTTTAATAGACTTTCAGCATGTAAAACAACAAAAGAAATGCAGGATAAATACAAGTAACATATGAAGGCACAGATAGGGTTAAACAAACAAGAATAGACATACTTGTATCTCAATATGAACAGTTTAAAATGCTCCCCAATGAAAATATAACTCAAATGTACAATAGATTTTCAAATATAATTGTAGGATTAAGTGCTTTAGGTTAGTCCTAACCAATGAAGAAACAGTAAGAAAAATCTCAAGATCTCTAACTAATGTATGGACCCCTAAAGTTACAGCCATAGAGGAAGCCCATGACCTAACACAATTATCCATTGATAAGTTAATAGGATCCCTCATGGCACATGAAATAAACATGGAAAGATTCTCAGAAACCTCCTCGAAAAAGAAAATTTCAAATGCTTTGAAGATTGCAGATTCCTCTTCATTTGAAGACTCCAAAGAAAAGACAGATGATAGTGATGATGAGGCTATGCTCTCAAGGAAGCTGCAAAGAATCTTGGCTAAAAAGAAAAAGTTCGGGTCAAGAAAATTTTTCAAGAAAGACAAGAAGAAGGAACCAACATGTTTGAATGCAATCAACCAGGACATTACAAATATGAATGTCCCAGGCTCAAGAAGAAGGACCAAGTAGAAAAATCAGATAAGAATAAGGAAAAAGAAAAGAAATTCTGAAAGTTTAAAAAGAAGGCAATGGCAGCAACATGGGACAATGAAGAAGGAACTAGTTCAGAATCCTCCAGCTCAAAATCTGAAGAAGAAGAGAAGGCAAATCTAGCCCTCATGGCAGGGCTAGAGCAGGTAAACTCAGAAACCTCCTTTACTTCATGTTCTGAATCCAATTCTGATAGCCTTGAAGATGCCTTCAATGAACTTTATGAAAAATATAAGACAGTAGTAAAACAAATAAAATAGTTAAGCTAAACCTACTGAACAAGAAAAAGCTAACACCTTTCTTAAAAATGAAACAGAAAGATTAAACAAAAGTTAAGTGAAACAAAAAGAACTAATGAATTACTATGTGAAGATTTAAAAAATAAAAATAGTAAAATCCTGAAATTGAATCAAATCTTAAGGAACTTAAAAATGAAGAAAAATTGCAAGAAGAAAACAATTATCTAAAAGCCACTATTGAAAAATTTTCCAACTGCAAAACCTCACTATTTGTTAGAATCAAAGGAACTAGGTCAGGAAAGAAGAAGTATGGATTAGGATATACACCTCCACCAAACGAAGAAGAAATTATTAGACCACAAGTATATCCAACTCCTAAGTTTGTAGAAGAAAAAGAAATCAAAAATCCTAAAAAGGTAAATCAGTATATTTACAAACAAAAACAAAAAGTCAGCAATAATACAAATAAGAAAAATGCTTTCGATTTATGTTGTACTCATTGTAACCAATTAGGACACACTGTCAGCACATGCACCACTAGATATTTTAGATGGATTCCTAAAACTAACCATCAAGGACCCAAGAAAATTTACGTACCAAAAGTTACAGTTTAGCTTTGTTTGTAGGGTCGGCTAAGGGCATTCAAATGGTATTTGGATAGTGGATGCTCAAGACACATGACAGGAGATAGAAGCTTTTCACAAGTTTTAGAGAAGAAACTGGTCAAGTAACTTATGGAGATAATGGAAAAGGAAAAGTGCTAGGATGTGGAACAATTGGTACTAAAGAAAAGAACCTGATTGAAGATGTCATGTATGTAGAAGGTTTGAAGCACAATCTGATTAGTATTAGCCAATTATGTGATAAAGGGCATTTGGTAAGTTTTCAAAATGATAAGTGTATAATTCAGAAGGATAACAAGACAGTTTTTGAAGCACAAAGAATGAAGAATTTGTATACATTGCAACTTGCAGAATTAAAAGAAGTAAATTTATGCCTGGCTACTACAAAAGTAATGAGTCTGATTTGTGGCATAGAAGACTTGGTCATGCTAGCACTTCAGTGATCAAGAAATAATAAGGCATGATTTAGTTGAAGGTCTTCCCAAAATGAAGCTCAAGAAGTATGGAATATGCTCAGCCTGTGCAAAAGGAAAGCAAACCAAGACTCTTTTCAGTCCAAAACAATTGTTATAACTTCCAAGCCTTTGGAGCTAATTCACATGGATTTGTTTGACCAATGAGGACAGTCAGTCTTGGTGGAAAAATCTATGGCTATGTGTTAGTTGATGACTACTCAAGATACACTTAGATATCCTTTTTAGAAGCCAAATCTGAAGCTTTTCAAGCATTTCTGAAGTTTAGCAGAATAGTTCAAAAGAATCAGAAATTTCAGATTACCAGTATTAGATCTGATCATGGTGGTGAGTTCAAGAATGAAGATTTTCTGGAGTTCTATGAAGAAAATGGAATTGAACACAACTTCTCAGTTCCAAGAACTCCCGAACAGAATGGAGTAGCAGAAAGAATGAACAGAACACTGCTGGATATGGCCAGAACAATGCTAAATGAGTATAATTTGCCAAAGTACTTCTGGGCAGAAGCAGTAAATACAACATGCTACATAATTACCGATGTATGATCAGACCCATTATGAAGAAAACACCATATGAGCTGTACAAGGATAAAATGCCCAATATCAGCCATCTAAGACCTTTTGGATGTAAGTGCTTCATCTTAAACAATGGTAAGGATAATTTAGGGAAATTATATGCTAAAAGTGATGAAGGTTTTCTGTTAGGATATATTTCAAAACCTAGAGGTTATAAAGTGTTCAATAGAAGAACATTAACTATAGAACAATCTGTGCATATACTATTTGATAAAACTAACCCTTCTATCAAAAGGATAGAAGAAGAAGAATGTGCTGATGAACTCTGCAGGAATCTTGAAAAGACTTCTCTTGAAGAAGAAAAACATGAAGAAGTGGAAGATCCTCCATTAGAAGTTCTCAACAACAAGAAGAACCACACGAAGGGCTACCTAGAGAATTGAGGTACCACCGGGACCATCTAGAGAAAAGATAATAGGTGATCTCCAAGATAGGGTAAGAACAAGAGGTATGCAAATTCCTTGTGATTTCTCTGCCTTAGTTTCACAATTGAGCCTAAGACAATCAATGATGCACTGGGTGATCAATATTGGATCCTTGCTATGGAAGAAGAACTAATCAGTTCAAACGCAGTGAAGTTTGGACCCTTGTACCTAGACCTACTGATCATTCAGTTATTGGAACCAGAGGGTTTTCAGAAATAAGATGGATGAATGGGGTAATAACTAGGAACAAAGCCAGACTTGTAGCTCAAGGATATTCCCAAGAGGAAGGCATAGATTTTGATGAAACCTATGCTCCAGTAGCTAGATTAGAGGCAATAGAATTTTATTAGCATATGCTTTCTCTCTTGACATTAATTATTTCAGATGATGTTAAAAGTGCATTTTTAAATGGCTTTATTAAAGAAGAAGTATATGTTGAGCAACCACCTGGTTTTGAAGATAGTAAGTATCCTGATCATGTTTTCCGTTTAAAGAAAGCACTGTATGGTCTAAAACAAGCTCCAGAGCTTGGTATGAAAGATTAAGTGCTTATCTTATATCACATGATTTTATAAGAGGTAAAGTAGATAGCACTTATGTATAAAGAAGTTTTCAGATGGAATCTTAATTGTGAAAATCTATGTTGATGACATTATATATGGATCTACAAATGAATCACTCTGTAAATTCTTTGAAAATTTGATGCAAAGTGAGTTTGAAATGAGCATGATGGGTGAACTAAATATTTTCTTGGGCTGCAAATTAAACAAACCAAGAAACGAACTCACATTTGTCAAACCCAATATATTTCATATTTACTTTCAAAGTATGGTTTTGACAAGTGTAAGCCTTAGGGACACCCATGAGCTCAGGCATTAAGTTAGACAGTGATCCTCTTGGCAAAAAGGTAGATCAAAAGATCTATAGAGGAATGATAGGGTCACTGCTCTACCTCACTGCAAGTAGACCAGATATAAGTTCAGTGTTTGTCTCTGTGCAAGATTCCAAGTTGATCCAAAAGAATTCTCATGTTCATGCAGTTAAAAGAATTTTTAGATATCTTATAAATACTAGTAATTTACGCTTATGGTATCCCAAATGTTCAGATTTCAAGTTACTTGGTTATAGTGATGCTGACTATGCTGGATGCAAATAGATAGAAAAAGCACCAGTGGTACTTGTCAAATTCTTGCAGGGTGCTTAATATCTTGGTCTTCCAGAAAGAAGAACTCAGTAGCTTTATCCAGCACAGAAGCTGAATACATTGTAGCTGGCAGTTGCTGTACTCAACTCTTATGGATCAAGCATCAATTAGAAGACCATGGTCACCAGCTCCAGGAAATTCCATGCTTTGTGACATCACAAGTGCAATAAATTTAACGAAAAATTCTATCCAGCACTCAAGAACAAAGCATATTGAGGTTAGACATCACTTCATCAGGGACCATGTAAGAAATGGCAATATTTCTATTGAATTGTTTCTACAGAAAATCAACTTGCAGATATTTTTATAAAACCTCTTCCTGAGGATAGATTCACATCAATAGAAGAGAAATAGGTATGTGTAATCCTGATTAACTTATGAAGGTTATGTTGAATTAAGTGCTAAGACTTGTGTGAAATCACTGTGAAAACTCATCATGAAAAATCTCTAAGTCCTACATTCGACTAATGAAGAACTGATGCAGTCGAATACCTAATTCGATTCATTAAGGAATTGTGGAATGGTGCTTACTATTTAAAATTAGGTAACTGACACCTCATTAAGACGTGTCTCTTCATGACTTAACGGTCAAATCATTCAATCTCGTCCGTTCATCTTGAAATCAAGCGCTAGTTACTTTTCCCCTTTCTATATAAGCAAACACCTATCTTTCAACACACCCATTTGAAATCTGTCTTCGACTCTCTTGTCCTCATCTGCTTTCGCGCCTTCACTGTTCCACGGCGAAGGACACTCAGGAACCTCGAACTTTTTTTTGTTTAGGAAAGGTAGGATCTTTCACCTCTCCTCTGTGATTCTTTCTCTCCTCTGCCGGTTTCCTGAGCAATTTCTCTTTCTTTCGTCTAGATGGCATCATCTAGGGCTTCGAATCTGTCCAGTTGACCCCCGATCAGCTTCAACGCCTGGCCAAAAACCCAATCTGTCCAGGAAAGGCTGTAGAGTTTTCTAACCTTACTGGAAGTTTATCTTGGGTAGAAGAGACCCTCAGTGCCATGGATGGACAAAGCTGTGCCAGATTTCTGAGCCGTCTGTCAAGTCTACAATTAGAGCCTTTTATGCTTCCCTTCAAGTTTCATCCGAAAAGGCTGTGGTAGGATATGTGAAAGAAACAAGATTACCATTTCTGAGGAGCTATTAGTGAAAATGTTGACTGTCCAAGCTCTGGACATAGCTCAGTGAGTTCATTCCTCTAGAGAAGCAAAAATTATGGATTATTGGAAATTTGGGGACCATCAGCAAGATAGGACTTCAGGTTAATGAGTTATCTACTGAGAAGAGGCTAATCCGCTCAATGATCACTAATATTGTGACCCCGAGAGCAGGAACTCACTCCTCCATTACTGCAAGAGATGGAAATATCTTATTTTGGGCTTTTCAGAGACACCAAGTAAATCTGCCCGCAATAATCCTAGAGAAAATGATAGCTACAAAAGATCTGTAGGAATCCCTTCCATATGGTTCTCTGCTGACTCTTATTTCAAGAGTTTTTCAGTTGATCTTCTGGGAGAGCTTCTGGTTGGAACAAAAGAGAAAATAGGCCTTTTCACTCTAAGAAGAAGTCATTACTCCTTCGTAGCAAGAAGCAAAATTTATGGTTCAAAGACACTGTGCCAGAATGTGAACATGAAATCTTTTCTGATGAACCTCTTATCTCCCTACCCTCTCCAGTTATTTTTGAAAGAATAGAAGCTCCTGAGGTTCAAGCTTGATCTGAAGCTCAAGCTCAGATTCCTCATCAAGAAGATCAATTCCAAGATTTCTCCACCCATTCTATTCAGGACACTCCTGAAGATACCATCAATGAAGTTCTGAGAGATCTCAGAGGAAAAGGAGTAGCTTCTGAAGATGTGCCTGCTTCCACCCCCATGGAACATCAATTTTAAGAGAGAGAGACCCACTCTCTCCATCTCAGTTTGAGACCCGTCCAAGGTCTTAGGGGGAGAGCAGTAATAGTATTAATACTATTTTGGATTTAGTAAGAAGCCAGCATGAGAACCTGTCTGTTCTCCATATGTAAGTTGAGATATTGGATGTTAAGTTTGATAGCTTGTCTGATGAGGTCAAGTAGATAAAAGATCTTTTGCTTCAATTAGTGTGCCAATAGGGCACTTCTAGGCCATCAGGGCCTGCTTCCTCACAACAGCAAGAAGAAGAAGCCCTGCTCAGGATCAAGAATACCAAGAAGACCTCAAGTGCCAACACCTAAGGACCCTGTCATTGAGCAATCAGTTGTTGTAGAAAAAGGTCTAGAAATCCAGGTTGACCAGCAACCTATATCAGTTGAGTCCCAGTAGTAGGAAGATGAGCAGCCTAATGAGTAGCAGGCTCAGTTAGCAGTCGTAGTTTTTGAACCTCCAGTTGAGCAGCAACAAGAGCCCGAAATTGGAAAGCAGCCAGAAGAAGTGGCAGCAACTGTAGAAGGTTCCAGCCTTGAGGATCAATCAACCCAGAAGGAATCTTCAGCAAGAGAACTCTTGAGCCCTCTCAAGATATCCAGTTCTTTAAAGAAAGGTGAAGAGAAGACTAGTCAAGAATGGTGCACCTGTCCTCCCTTCTCCTTCCTCCAGGGCTAGTTCTCCTCCAGTTATTCCTCCTTCTAAGGTCACTCCAGCAGCAACCCAAACCAATGCACCCTCGGCATCAACCCACGCCTTCACACTCTCTCTTCTCCTCCTCCTGTAGGCATTTCATTAGATGCAAAATTTTCCATCTACCCCATGAAATTCCAAGCCAAACCACTTAAAGAATTCACCATGAACCTTCCACTCAACCCCCACACTACTATTCCTCTCTTCCCACTGCCTCCAAGTCTGACTCCAAGAAAACTCTACTTCATTTAGTTGAGATACTTCCTAGTATCCAACTGTCAGCTCCAGTGGACCCAATTGGGAGACAAATCCTCCTTACTGCTTCCTCCATTCTGGTATGCCTTTGTCCATCACTCTGAACTCAATATGAATCTGTTCAAAGAATATCTTGCAATAAGAGTATTCCTTGAAGTCCATGGATTACCAGGTTTCACTTTTGAACATTTGCTTCCTATTTTGATAAAAACTTCCCAACTTTCCATTTCAGATCTCAACTCATCTCTCAGAAGAGCCACTGCCTCACACCCCAAGAATTTATTGATCTTATCCTGACGAGGCAGCCAGGTTTCAAGAAAACCAATCCAGGACCCACTTCTTGATAGTCGGACATCATCTTCCCTATGGTTCCATGCTTTATTTGCAGAACATCTCAGGGCATCTCAGGCCAGTACCTTGCAATGAAACTTTCAACTATGAAAGGTTCAACTAGGATTGCATGATGTATCCAAAGGGCAGTATGAGAATCTGCTAAGACGGCAAGAGAAATTGTTCCATCTATGTCAGTGACTATGCCATCAGGTCTTCACCCTCCCCTTGTAGGAGCCATTTCCTACAAAGAGCTTTTGCTGAAGCAATCTTCAACAGATTCATCCGGATTTCCACCAGATTCAAGACCAAGTACAAATCCAAGCTAGCTTCCAAAGCTTCATCTTTCTCCAGTTATCCAAGAACTCTCATCATCTCTAGACATTCAGTTAAGTTTAGCTGAATCTGAACGATTCACCCCTGAGCAATGGCAAGCAGCTTATACATCCTATCACTCCTAATGTCTGAAGATGAAACTTTCCATCAATGATTTCCACTCTAAGAGTCTCATGGATTTTCGCAAGAACATTGGTTATAGATGGGCTCAAAGGTACCTTGTCTACTATCAATCCAAGGATACAGCTATCTCCAATGGTCTCTACTGGAATATCACCCTCAATGAATTCCTCCATCTGTCAACCACCAAACAGTTTGTTTCCCTCAAAGTGCGATTCGACATAGACAAATTTCATCACAGAGTTGCATGGTTCAGGAGGCGCAACATCAAGTCTATCAAGAAATTACCCTCCACCAATCCAACTTACAATGTTGATGGTGAACTGTTTGACAACTCCTTTGTCAAAAATGAGCAAAAGCTCTGGGAACTCCTTCACCCTTTCTTAGCAAAATCCCTACTTCTCTGTATTTACCCGTTCAGCTAGAGTCTGAACTTTGTTTGCCTTAAAACTTTGTACTGCTTTACTATATAGATGCAATTTCTTCCTACTTTCGTGTTATTCTGAGTTTTTCCTTTATGTTAATGTCACAAAGGGGGAGAAAAGGTATAAAATAATAGTTTTCCTAAAAGGTATAAAAGAATAGTTTGCCTAATCTATTAAGATTTTGTCATTAACAAAAAGGGGGAGAATTGTTGAGCAACTATCCCTAAGAAAATAAAAAGAGTTTTATAAATTTCTATAAATATTATTTTGCTATGAAAAATCTTTAATATATGTTTTATACCAAATGTATCACAAAATTCTATACAGATAAAATTCATGAACACTCAAAAGTTTCTAAGGCCACAGACAACTTCTATAGCCTACTGAATCCGACTGATGTCTTTGAAAAAAACCGACTCCTTCAGAAATAGTCAAAAGTCTTGAAAATCTTCTAAAGTCCACAACATTACATAACATTCGACTCATACAGCAGAATGTTTCCTACTCTGTATTCGACTTATACAGCCGAATGTCTTTACTCTGCATTCGATTGATAACATTCGACTCACAGCCGAATGTTTCCTACTCTGTATTCGACTCTTACAGCCGAATGTCTTTACTCTGCGTTCGATTGATAACTTCGACTCATACAGCCGAATGTTTCCTACTCTGTATTCGACTCATACAGCCGAATGTCTTTACTCTGCATTCGATTGATAACTTCGACTCATATAGCCGAATGTTTCCTACTCTGTATTCGACTCATACAGTCGAATGTCTTACTCTGCATTCGATGATATCTCGACTCATACAGCCGAATACCTTAGAACTCCCTACACTATATTCGACTGCTATAATCGAATTACCTTATTCTTCCCTAAAGTCGTATCACTTGATTTTGAGTCGAATCATTCTTATTTCCTCAGTCGAATCATTGTTTCTATTACATTCGACTACACTATCAGAGGTACATGTATACCTTTTTCACTATCAGCTCTGTATATATATATATATATATATATATATATATATTATCTAGTCTATCCTGATTCTGATATATCATGAGTTTAATTTGTTTATAAAAGCTTGTTATATGAATTTCTTACTGAAGCTTCAAAAATATTATTATTTATTATTTCTCTGACAGGATATGACTTGTCATTAATCCTGTGCAAAACCTGTTTGTGAAATGTCTTTTTGAAATCTTTTAGTCTTGATGCTCTTGCTTTATTATCATTCACAAGACACAAAGCATTTATGTAAATCTCAGACGCATGGCATCTGACCATCTCACCTACCACTGACACACCCATGCTTTACTTTTTGTCTGTCTGTTTATTTATTTATTGAAAAGCTTGTGGATACTAGGTTCATATCCTGTGCTGTACTCACTGACTCACCTACCACAAGGGTATGGAGATGCGTTTCTCCTATGTCTTGTCCTTACGGCAGACATTAATTGAGCATGTGTTTAGCATGTCCCTCTCTCTCAGTTGTGTTCTGCAAGAGCTTATCTTCTAGCTATGAATAAACTGAAGACCTTGGGAAGATGCAATTTTGAAGACCTACTAGACAAATTCTTCAAGATCCAAAGGATCCCAGAAATTCTCTTCAAACGGCCAAATTGCAAACGGTCACCAAGCTCCAACGGCTATCTTCTCAAACGGCTAGATTTTGAAGTCTATAAAAGGAGCTCAAGAGGAAGGAAAGTGTATGTATGATGAATCGATACAAGCCCACATCTCTTGAGAAAAGCATCATTCAAGTCCTTCAAGCTCTTTCTCAAGCTTTCCTGCTAGCCCATCTGAGAGCTTCTTCTGTTAGAATTCTCTTTTGAGAAATTCTATTGGGTGGAAACTGTGATTGTCATTATTCTTCAAGTCCACCCTTATTGCTTCAGATAGGATTCAGTTTCATCTTCTGATCTTTTTATCCTTCTGAAGTCAGTGTGTGTTTGTGCTCAGACTTGAGGCAAACACACAAGTGTTTTAATCTCCACTTCTGTTTGTAATTTTTCTGCAGAAGTTAGGTTCTGCATTTTCCCCTCCTGTGAAGGGAAGGCCTTGTGAAAGGTAGTCATTGTTCCTATTTAGGGAAGACTTGCTTGGAAGCAAGTGGGTTTGTAATTCCTCTCAAGGGTGAGAGAAGGCCAATTGTTGCCAGTTAGTGGAATATCAAGTGGTTGACTTGAGGACTGGATAGGACTTCCACGTGGGAAGGGCCGAACCAGGATAAAATCCCTGTGCGTTTCTTGTGTGATTGTTTTCCGCCTAGTTTACACTTGAATCACACACACCACAGTAAGTACTAATATACTCATCTAGTGTTGTGTTTTTCAGAAGAAAGTTTTTAAAAGATAAAAAGTCCTATTCACCCCCCCTCTAGGACTATTTGTTAGCCATTTCGATCCAACAGATGCAAAACAATATGGAGGTATGATTGGCTCTCTCCTTTATCTTACTGCAAGTAGGCCAGATATACAGTTCAGTATTTGCCTTTGTGCTAGATATCAATCTAGTCCAAGGGAAAACCATTTGATTGCCGTAAAAATGATCTTTAGATATCTCTCAGGAACATGTGATTTGGGTTTGTGGTATCCAATTGGTAGCAGCTTTGATTTAATTTCATATTCTGATGCTGATTACGCTGGTTGTAAAATTGATAGGAAAAGCACTAGTGGGTATTGTCAATTCCTAGGGGGTTGCATGGTTTCGTGGGCATCCAAGAAGCAACACTCAGTTGCCCTCTCCTCTGTGCAGCTCAAGTGTTGTGGATCAAAAGTCAATTGGTGATTACAACATTGACATTGGATGCACACCTATCCTATGTGACAACACCAGTGCTATCATTCTTTCAAAGAACCCAATTCAAACTCAAGGACAAACACATTGAAATAAGACACCACTTTCTGAGAGATGAGGTAGCCAACAAGAACCTGGAACATAACTTCATTCAACTGAAAACAAGTGGCTGATATCTTCACTAAACTTTGTCGGAAGATAGGCTTACATCACTGAGAAGAGAAATGGGTTATGCAAAATTCAATGACACTAATGCCTAATTTAGGAATAATGATCTTTTTGTTGTAGTGACTATGTGGTATATCAAATAGTAAAATGTGGAAGAACAAGTCAGGCTTGTTCGGAAACTATCATTATGTGTGAGGAAAAATCCTCTGCCAAGTATCCATAATCTTCTTATATAAAGGTCTCCCTCAGTCTTGGCACATTTATCTCTTTAAATGAATGCCATATTGGTGCTCACATGCTCATGGATGTTTCCTTTTTGTGCACATGCTTAGCATGAATGTGTCTAAAACTGCTTGAATTGCTTGAACGTTGTTTCATCACAAGCACACATTATGGGGGAGTAAGTCAAAGGGTTTGAGTGAGATGCTTGAAGGACGCCCTTCATAATCATTTTGTCATCATCTCTCAATCATTTGATCCACATGTCCCTCAATTCAAAGCCTTAATATTGTTTTTCCTGCAACTGTCGATAGCCAAAACACCATCTATCGACAGATCCCCTCTTGTAGAACAACATTCCTACTGTTTCACAGTAGCTATCGACAGCCACATTTCAGCTGTCGACAGATGCCTCTTCTCTGTGAATTCTCATTCAATCCTCTAAAATCCATGCGTTTGTTCACTATGCTTTTGTACAAGGGGAGAATGGGACTTTATACTTAATTACAACCTTTCATACTCACATAGTACCAAAGACATTGACTTAATCACAATGATTTTGAAATAATGTCCCGGGTTGTGCATGAGTCTAGGTTGTATCATTTAGAACACATGAACAAATATAATGCCCTTAACAAACTCATTGAATAACCGCTTTGTGGATGCATATATTCTGAAATGGTCTGGTAAGTAGGATGATTCTTGTACTTAATGTTCTCCATTGCCTTTTACCATAAACAATCTCTTGAACTTGATTTATCAATTAAAAAAAAAGGAGGAGAAAAGCTACCTATTTCTAAATTTTTAAAATAAAAAAAATGGGGGCAAAGGCAGAGCAATGATTAGCATAACTGAGTAACCAGGGACATGGGCATCATAAATGTCTATCTTCACGTCAAAAAGCACACATGTCATCTCTACACAATGGTATGATGGTTACTTACACTGAGTAACTGGGGGTACGGTCATCACAAATGTCTACCTTCACGTCAAAAGATGCATGTCAACTTGATTACCACTTATCCCGCCTCAAAATGAAAATTCATTCAACACATGTAATAGAGTGAAGCCTCCTTAATGTTAATCAAGATCACATCATTGTTTACTGTCAATTACCCATTTGAATATTACTTTCAATCATCATCTGAATATCTTGCCACTACGAAATTAGTAATTCTACAATGGTTTTATTCAAAGGGGTTATATTATTCACATATATTTTTGTGAAGTGCCTTCTACATGCTACAACTTTAGATTCCCGAAACATTATCTCACGACCATTGTATAAATTGAAATGCCTTAATGCTAGTGTGTATGACACTTTGTAATGGGTGTATACTAGTTCTCATCCTTAAAATAACAATTTGAACACCCACTCCCTACCTAATTCTGTCAAAATCCTATTCTGGAACGCTTTTGCACAGCATCTGTCGGCAGATGCATTGCGCTGTCGACAGACGAAAATGTGAACCATCCTGAGTTCAACCGGTTCACATTCTATCCGATTTTATGGGCCCCTTTCTATTTCAAATCCCTCCTAAATAGGTCTAAAGGGAAACCCACGACCCATCACCCTCTCACCTTCACTCAAAAGGTGCTCCCTTCCATTTTACACCCCAACCCTCTCTTCTTTCCACAATCGTTCTCTGCAACCTGTCTCTATGTTCTTCCACTGTCGCCTTCCTCCTGTCTCCCTCCTGTCTATTTCCCATCTCCTTCCTGTGCATCACATCTCCCATGGAATCTCAGAGGAAGCTCTGTGCTTCTCATCAACGCCCCACTTCGTCCAAAGCCGACCAAGGTTGTAGGGCTCCCGTAGAGCACCGGAGCAAGCACCTAGCTGATCGCCTGTCGGAACTCATCATTCCTCGGATTTGCAACTCACCAGGGTCGGGGTTGTAACGACCCTCTTCATACAGGTACGATTATACCATCCACGTCGGTACAAGAGCGTCACTGGAGTGGGATATTAACCCAACACTAAACGATAGGCTGATATGTACGTGAATAGCAATTGAGTACAACGGGAATAAAAGAAATAACTCATTCTCATCCATCATCATCACACATTCCACAGTCTATATAGCAATGAAAGAATAAAAACATCCACATTATTACATTTCTAAAAGAAATACATTGTCTAGCACATTGTCCATACGAATGACATATTCACTACGAAAAAAGTACAACTATCTAGTAAGCTCCACAAACAGCTACTCCTCGTGCTCGATGTTGCTCCTCATGTGCTCAAGCACGGGGACCTGCCTCACCTGTACGCCGAAGCAAGTGTGAGTCTAAAAGACCCAGCAAGCAATCTAAGGACACAGCTTACACATGTCACATACATACAAACTATTTAAACAATAAGTACTCATAGCTATCTTTTAAACAATAAAGATTTCATGGTACATACTTCATTTTAAATTTACATTATACATAAGCATCCTAGACATGTTTTAACTAACACATGTTTATTTTAAATCATGGAAAATAAACATACACCTGCACATGTTTTCTACACATATCATAACACATGATTCATGATTCAAGCACTAACCCCATCATCACATAATTTTATCAATTAGAACATGAAGTTATGTACAAGATAATGAACACTCCTAGCATGATATCTAACCAATTTCATATGTAATTATATCACTTTTTCACACATTTAGCTTGCTGTTTTGACAGGAATTAAACACAATTACATGGATTTACATTTATTCACATGCTATCTTATTCATTTAATAATTCCACATGATCATCCTTCACATTGCACAATTCACATGTTTACATACACATATTCACATACACTACTACATGGATGTTATTAAACTATATAAAATGATATTAAACATGCTATACATTAAACATATTAACAAATTAATTTATACATTTTTCTTTTTACTTTGTTTTTCACATGCACTTTATACTCTCTTAATATTTACTCTCCCTTACCATCCATCTCACATTTTCCACATAGGTTTTCTCTTGCACTTTCACTTATCACATGTCATATCATTTGCACTTATCACGTGACACATTCACATGTCACTTTACACTTTATTCACGTTTATACTTAAGTTGTCGTGACACATAGTCCTAACTACCATCTAGAGGCGCACCGCACCCATATCACATAGCATATAGCACATAGCACATAGCACTTCACTTGGCACATACCTGCCACCTGGGCAAGCTAGTGGCGAATCTTGGTAACTGCGCAGACCGAGAGAAGCCCTCTCCACCGTATCTAGTGGTACTTGTCAACCGCTAGGGTTTCATCCTAATGCCCATAGGATATCTCATAATGTTGAGCCTCCCATAGGGACTTTTCTATGGTACATCTCTCAGACCTCTATGGTAGCAGTGTCAATCTCAATTTTTACATTAGTAACATTATCACATTTATCTCATGTTTACGCACTATACACACACTTAATTCTTTTTCGTATGTACTTTGCATAACATTCACATTTCAAGTTCTGGGATTCAACCTTACTGTTTAAAAGGGATGAACAACTCAAAACAAAATATTAAAATACTGTTAACAACAAAATTTACATGATTAAATTAAACATGCTCATTATCATCAATTTCACTTGTTGTAATACAAACAGTATCTACTGTTGTCATATCAGTACCAAATTTTTATTTCCTGTTGCATACGGTTAGTAAATCACATATCAAATTTTCCAGATTTTTCTGAATAGTAAATCAAATTTTAATCATTAAGATAGATTTTAGGCATATATCTCAAGAATTTCCTTAATCAGATTTCATAGTAAAACAGTAGTATCTACTAGTTTCAAAACATGGAAACAGTCATCATACGAACATGGAAACAGTCATCATACGAACATGGAAAATTTATAAAACCCTAAAATACACTAGATCTAATTCTTTAGGAAATATCATGGTCAATTCATGCTTATTGTCGAGTTACAAAAATTTTAATAAATAGAACTAAGTACAGAAATTCAACTTGTCCTCATGTTATGTCCTAATGGCTACTCTTGACCACATACAATTTTTACAGCATGAACACATATCCAGAAGTCCAATAAACACATTATAGTGATCAAGCAATACATTTTTAAAACCTTGAAGAACTTGGCGGCATAGTGTGTGCTGCCAACAGTGTTAATGGCACAGTCTGATGCCCCCAACATAGGAACTTGGCGGCACACATGTGGCCGTGAACATCATGTCTGCAGACAACGTAGACAGAACACAATGCAAAGGGAATTTGGAGGTTCCACGGCATGAGAAAAATTCTGTAAAATACTGGGACCTAAGGGGCATGAGTAGGTTGACATCCATAGATTACTTGCCTCAAAATACACCAGAGAGATCAAATCGTTCCGAAGAAGACCTCCTCGGCCCAACCAAGAAGGTGCTCCAAACCACTTCAGATCCGGTCCTTCTGTTGATGTAGGACGATCTCGGAGTTGGAGAAGCTCCTTGATGTCAAGTGCACTTCTCAGTCGTTGAAGATCCAAAAAACTCCTCCAGTCGCCGGATCCACCCTTCTAGGATCAGCTTCTCTCATAGAAAATCCTAACTTTCTCACAAGAGCCAAACACCTAACTCGGCCGAAATCAAGGTGATTTTATAGAGCTAGGTGGGTTGGGTATGCATTAGGGTAGGTCTCCTATGGTTAGGGATGGGTTTCCTTTACTGGAACCGGGATAAATGTGGGCGTTACCAAATCTGGAAACTGCCATAACACTGGGAACTAGGCATCCACATCTGATGTCGTGAACAGGGGGGTTGGCATCCATCGATTTGGACGCCAACTCCTCCTGGCCATGCAGTCAGCGGCATTCATGTTGCCGCAAATTGGCATCTTGGCGAGATCACAAAAATACCTCAAAATAAATGTACAGCTACATCACAACAATTTAATGTGTATAGAAATTATTAAGCATACATTCACCATACAAAGTACATGCATTACACACTATTTATTTAAATATAATTTTTAATAATCTTAATTAAGTATAATATGCACAAAATAACATACATATATATATGTACACAATGTAATTACATACAATATGCATGAAACAGATAAATACAGTATGCACATCCTTAATTAGAAAGTACATGCACATTTAAATATATTACATGTACAGAAATAAACTTACATATATCTATAGATGTATAGAGATAACTATATATTATATGCACAACATTTCTTAAATTCAATATACATAGGATTTACATAAGTACTATATGTATAAAATTGCTAAGCATTTATTCAAAGAAAATAATATATATACATACATATACACATGAGTAATTAAATATTTATAATATGCACAATCTAATACACGCACTATATACATAACAAGTAAATACCATACGCAAATATGAAATGAACAAAATCGGGGGCCTTACACTCTCCCCCCCTTGAAAAAAGATGATATCTTCCTTCCTTTAAGCAACATACAATTCCTCCATGACGCTTACCGCAGTGTACACAGTCGGGCTCTCGCTGCCTGTTACCATAGCTGATTGCTGAGCTCCTATGAGTTTCTTCATCTTCCTATTTTGCCGCTAGAATGGTTCTGGTAACCTCTTCTTCTGAGCTTCCTTCTCTTCCTGGTACAAGTCCATCCTACTCTCCTACCTGCTCGCTGCGCTGAGAGCCTCTTCCAATGTGCGGGGGTTAGACTCTAAAAGTCTAGCTCTCAATGATGGTTTGAGCCCCTTCACGAGCGTCTTTACTTTGCGACTCTGCTCATACCTCCTAGCCTAAGCACCACGTCTACCACGTCCAGCCATAGTCTGCAAAACAATTAATCAAGTTAGAATCTAAGTTACTAAATCCTAACTATTTCTTAACTATCCTTTTTCATTATTAAAGACTTTCTACATATATGGACAATTTCTATAAAGACTTCGCAATATTGTGAAGATGATGGTTTATTCATGTACAATCTCAACCTTTCGCTCTAATACCGTCTCTGTAACGACCCTCTTCATACGGTAACTATTTACCAATCCACGTCAGTACAAAGAGCATCATTACAGTGGGAATTAACCAACACTAAATGATAGGCTAATATGTACATGAATAGCAATTGAGAATAAAGAAATAACTCATTATCATTCCATCATCATCACACATTCCACAGTCTATATAGCAATGAAAGAATGATAACTTCCACAATAACATTTCCAAAAGAAATACATTCTCTACACATTGTCCATACAAATGACATTATTCACTGCAAAAGAAAAAAAATAAACTATCTAGTAAGCTCCACAAATAGCTACTCCTCGTGCTCGATGTCGCGCCACTTTGCCTGTTCAAGCACGGGGACACCTGTCTGACCTTTACGCCGAAGTTTGTGAGTCTAAAAGACCTAGCAAACAATCTAAGGACACAACATTACACATATCACATGCATACAAAACTATTTAAACAATAAGGACTCATATGCTATGTTTTAAACAATAAAGAATTTCATGGTACATACTTCATTTTAAATTACAACTATACATAAACATCCTAAACATGTTTTAACTAACACATGTTCATTTTAAATCATGGAAAATAAACATACACCTACACATGTTTTCTACACATTCATATCACATGATTCATGATTCAAGCACTAACCACATCATCATACATTTTATCAATTAGAACATGAAGTTATGTACAAGGTAATGAACACTCCTAGCATGATATCTAACCAATTTCATATGTAATTATATCACATTTTCACACATTTAGCTTGCTGTTTTGACATGAATTAAACACAATTACATGGATTTACATTTATTCACATGCTATCTTATTCATTAATAATTACACCACATGGGCTCCTTCACATTGCACAATTCACATGTACATACACATATTCACATACATACTACATGGATGTTATTAAACTATATAACATGATATTGAACATGATATTAGATTAAACATATTAAACATGAATATATACATTTTTCTTTTTACTTTGGTTTTCACATCCACTTTATACTCTCATTAATATTTACTCTCCCTTACACATCCATTCACACATTTTCCACATAGGTTTTCTCTTGCACTTTCACTTATCACATGTCATATCATTTGCACTTACCACGTGCCACATTCACATGTCACTTTACACGTTATTCATATTTTTATACTTAAGTTGCCGTGACACATAGTCCTAACTAACATCTAGAGGATGAACGCACCCATTCACATAGCATATAGCATATAGCACATAGCACATAGCACTTCACTTGGCACATACCCGCCACATGGGCAAGATAGTGGCGAATCATGGTAACTGTAAAGACCGGGAGAAGCCCTCTCCATCGTATCTAGTGGTACTTGTCCACCTCTTGGGTTTCATCATAATGCCCTTAGGATATCTCATAATGTTTAGCCTCCCTAGGGACTTTTCTATGATACAGCTCTCAGACCTCTATGGTAGCAGTGTCAATCTCGGCTCTATTTTTACATTAGTCATATTATCACATTTATCCCATTATTTACGCACTTATACACACGCTTAATCCTTTTTCAAATGTACTTTGCATAACATTAACATTTCAAGTTGTGGAATTCAACCTTACTATTTAACAGGGATGAATAACTCAAAATAGAATATTACATGGGTTAACAACGAAATTTACATGATTAAACTAAACATGCTCATTATAATCAATTTCACTTGTTGTAATACAAACATCATCTACTGTTGTCACCAGTACAAAATTTTTATTACATGTTGCATACGGTTAGTAAATCACATATCAAAATTTCCATATTTTTTTGAATAGTAAATCAAATTTAATAATTAAGATAGATTTCAAGCATATATCTCAAGAATTTCACATAATCAGATTTCATAGTAAAACAGTAGTATCTACCAGTTTCAAAACATGGAAACAGTCATCATACGAACATGGAAAATTTATAAAACCCTAATATACACTAGATCTAATTCTTAGGAAATATCATGGTCAATTCATGCTTATTGTCCAGTTACAAATTTTTTAATAAATAGAACTAAGTACAGAAATTGAACTTGTCCTCATGATATGTTAATGATTGCTCTTGACCACATACAATATTATAGCATGAACACATATGCAGAAGTCTAATAAACACATTATAGAGATCAAGCAATACTTCTTTAAAACCATGAAGAACTTGGTGGCATAGTTGTGTGGTGCCAATAGTGTTAACGACACAGTCTGATGCCGCCAACAAAGGAACTTGGCGGCACACTGTGGCCGAGAACATCATGTCTGCAGACAACGTAGACAGAACACAATGCAAAGGGAATTTGGAGGTTCCACGACACGAGAAAAATTCCGTAAAAATATTGGGACCTAAGGGGACATGATAGGGTGTTGACATCCATAGATTACTTGCCTCAAAATACACCACAGAGATCAAATCTTTCCGAAGAAACCCTCCTCGGCCTAGCCAAGAAGGTGCTCCAAACCGCTTCAGATCCGGTCCTTCTGTTGATGTAGGATGATCCTCGGAGTTGGACAAGCTTCCTTCATGTCAAGTGCACCTCGCAGTCATTGAAGATCTCCATGAAACTCCTCTAGTCGCCGGATCCACCCCTCCTAAGATCAGCTCTCTCACAGAAAACCCTAACTTTCTCACAAGAGCCAAAGACCTAACTCGGCCGAAATCAAGGTGATTTTATAGAGCTAGGTGGGTTGGGTATGCATTAATGTAGGTGTCCTACAGTTAGGGATGGTTTCCTAAACTGGAACTGGGAGAAACGCGGGCGTTACCAAATCTAAAACCACCATAACACTGGGAACTAGGCGTCCACATCTGATGTCGCGAACAGGGGGGTTGGCATCCATCGATCTGGATGCCAACTCCTCCTGGCCATGCAGTCAGCGGCATCCATGTTGCCGCCAACTGGCATCTCGGCCAGAACACAAAAATACCTCAAAATAAATGTACAATTACATCACAATAATTTAATGTGTAGGAAAATTGTTAAGCATACATTCATCATATAAACTACGTGCATTACACACTATTTATTTAAATATAACTTGTATAATCTTAATTAAGGATAATATGCACAAATAACATAGATATATATATGTACACAACATAATTACATACAATATGCATGAAATAGATAAATACAGTATGCATATCCTTAATTAGACACTACATGCACATTAAAATATATTACATGTACAGAAATAAACTTCCATATATATAAGATGTATAGCAATAACTATATTATATGCACAACATTTCTTAAATTCAATATACATAGGATTAAATAAGTACTATATGTGTAAAATTAGCTAAGCACTTATATTCACAGAAAATAAATATATACATACATATACACATGAGTAATTTAAATATTTATAATATGCACAATTAATACACACACTATATACATAACAAGTAAATACCATACGCACAATATAAATGAATAAAAATTCGGGGGCCTTACATAGGGAGTCTTCACAAAGTCATCCAGCCACGGTATGTGGATTTCCCTATCTAGAGGACATGTTCGAGGGCATGGAGTCCCTTTTGCCACCCAGGGCTAGACCTCCTTTCTCAAATCCCACAAGCAGTACTCCCTGACTACTGTGACGGAGTTCTTCACAACATGGGGATGACAGTGCATTAGGACTCTATACCACTGTCAAATGTACGACATTCCAAATAACTTACAACCTTTTGAGTCGTGCCTTCCAGATTCCCAACTCCAGGGCTGACATTCTTGTCACCCATCTCAATGCCTCGGAGTATTTCACCCTCATTACCCTCCAAACCTATGATTCAACCAAGGAGGTTGTGAAACTCAACACTAACACCTTTCCCCCACTCCACCGCATGATTTACCACATCTTCACCACTCTGATAGCTCTAAAAGATGGCAGTCGGGAGCTGGTGACCGAGGTTCACAAGTCCCTCTTCTTTTTTGTCCTCAAGCGCCAGCAGATAAATCTGCCACATCTCATGCTTGACCTCATCAAGCAATGTTTCAACAATCCTAAGAGGTCAATGCCATATGTCTGCCCCATCACTTCTCTTCTGTCCTTCCTTGGCATCCAACTCACTACTGGAGAGAGCGTCTCTCTCAAAACATGCAATGCCTATGATATCACCACTGCCCATCGGATGGGCTACAAAATGGTTGCTGGGAGACTCACCGGACTCTCAAGGGTCAAGAGCCAGAAGAAGAGGAAGATTTAAAGTTGCTGAGGACAGTGATGCAGATTCTCATCTGAAGCCCATGGATGTTCAGAGTGATGTTGAGGATGTTCCTGATGAACCAGCTCCACAGGCTGCAGCTCATGACATTCGGGAGTTCATGGCCGATCAGATGGCCCAGATGACCCAGCTTTTTACTCCACAATTTGATCAGGTCAACACTCAGATGGACACTTGTAGATTCTCAAGCGCAAATCAGAGCAGCAGCTTGCTCACCTGACTACTGAGTTTCGTGAATTCCGTCATCCCACTACTGGGAAATGACGATGTTAGTTTGTCCAGGGTTCAGTTGAGCATTGTGGCATCATGTACTTCAGTCCTTCATCGGTTGGGTTTAGTTTGTCAGTTATGTCAATTATCTATTCCCTTTTTGCTTTTGCACTGTCATGGACACTTTTTGTATTGTGTGCACTTCAAGAAGTATCAATGAAATCATAGTGTTTTCTATATCCATTTGTGCATGCGTTATCTTTTGAATGTTGCCAAAAAGGGGGGAGAACATCAATGAATTTTTGTCATCATCAAAAAGGGGGAGAATGTTGGGTTACTGTGTCCATGATGATTGACTTGATGGTTTGAATGTGTTGAATGCTTAAATGTTTGTGATGATTGACATAATTGATGTTGTAAAATTGTGAAGACATGATCAAGACATGAGAAGAAATGATCAAATGAAAATGGCTCTATGACCATCTATGCATTCATGATGTCTTACTTGGAATGTCTTTCATGTAGGTGTGAATGAAAGTGTAACACCTCGGAAGTTCGATAATTAGAAATAAATCGAAAACGATAAATTCAATGTTTGTGAAGTAGCAAAAATACACGTGTCATTATCATACATATAATAACCCATTAGAAAATTCATAAAAACTATAGTTCAACTCTAAATAATACTCCCTAATGACCCAGACAGAAATTGGTGCAAAGGAAAATCGGATGGTCCAAGTTTAAGGCGTTTTGCGACTAAGTATCGTAATCAGGGAATAAGTCAGGAAATCATTATCACAAATACTTAGATGAGTCAAAAAATTAAATAAAAATCATAGATGGACTTAAAATAATATCCTCTAATGATCCATAAAGAAATTTGGGTAAATAAAAGCCATTTGGGTATGTCTAAGAGTTATTGTGACTATTATGTAATTAAGAAATAAGTTGGAAAATCCATGATCATGTGTATAAAATATGATCATGAAAAAAATTAAAATGATGGGTCGACTCTCCAAATAGTATGTGGGGATAGTCCATAAAATAAATGGGACCATGGACAACTTATGACCCATGAACAAATTCAAGTAGGAAAATAGTAAATAAATAATTTTCGTATTATCAAAATGATAGAACTTACGTACCACTATCGTACGTGAGAGAACACATTGGAAAATTCTGTAAAAATTATAAATCAACCTCAAACATTATTCCTAAGCATTCCGCGAAGAAACACATGCAACGAAAAATCCGATGGCCAAGTGTACGACACAATGTGACTAATTACCCAAATTAGGAAATTAAGTCGGAAACTGGTTATTTAAAGTGACGAACTAAAGTAAATATATGTTTGAGGTCAAATCATGTTTATTGGGCCAATAGGTGGTCAGATAAAAAGGAAATGATATTTAGAATTCATATTGACCCTATACCTAGTAGTAAAATGGGTCATTTAAGCTTAGACATGAGTTAATTAGGTCATTAATCATGACCCAAACCTAAGCCGAACAAGAGAGCTCGAATTTGTTCACTATACATTCTAATTGGTGTTGCTTTAGGATGGAAATAGCTCTTATGGTGTGTTCTAGTCATGGGAGAATTCTTACCACAATATTAGAAACCCCAAACTCAGAATTAAGAAAACCTAGCATTATAAAACCATCTGAAGACCCTCTATGGTCGACTTAGCATGCTCCCTTCATTGCTGGACGTGGAAAGAACACCCAGGAGCACGGAGGATGACCCTAGGGCTTGGGTTCGAGAAGAGCATCTTCCCCAAGCCACTGCATCGACCGAGAAACCTGCAGGGAGTTCATAGCATTCAAAGGTAGGTGTTCTCGGGCAAGATTAAATAAAACCCATACCATCTTGTAGAGCTTCGAGTATAGATTCATTTGCACTTGATTTGCCTAATTTTCATGGAGTATACATGGAGTATTAGTTGTTTTCCCGAAGTCGCAGACAGTTAGGGCTTCTTATGTTCTTCTTATTATCCACGTGATTCGAGACCAAATTAGACTAAACCCTCATCATAAACGTATGCTACTATAGTCCTATTCATCTTTCATGTTAAACATTTTGTCTAAATGTCATTAGTTAGAGAGGTATAAGCATGGTAAGAGAGTCGCTGCATGATACTGCATTTCGGGTTGCACATGGCTTCTACGATCTCCATGTTTCTCATGAGATTAAATCCGAATTTGGTCAAGACCTCAACATCAAACTTCTTCTACTAGTTTTCATGGTCATATTTCATGTTGGATGTTTTGTCTAGATATCATAAGATAGAGAGATACAAGCATGGTAAGAGGATCGACTGGTTTTTCTACATTTTCGGGTTAAGCTATGAATCACGTTCAGTCCCGGCGACGCGATTCCAGCGCCTGGTATCGCGTCGGCCAGGTCCGACGTGATTCAGTAAAAGGCATCCTTCCACCTTGACTTTCTTGTCTATAGCATAGTCATTACCAGTATTGGGCCTTTTATTGTTATTGTTGTTATTGTTGTTGTTGCGGAACGTACCAGCTATATTGCCTGCTCCTATTTTAACGAAGTCCGGCTTCACAGTCTCCTTCCCTCTCATGCCTTAAACCATTGCCATAGTGTCCTCCACAGTAGAGCTCTCTAGACCATCTCCGCATAAGTACAAATGTTGTGTGGTCCCAACTTTTCAATTAACATGGGCCTGAGCCCATCCATGACCTATTCGCCTTCAGCCTCTCGGTTCCCACCAGGTGTGGGGAATACACGGCTAGGCGAGCGAGCTAAGCCTCATACTTAGCCACAGGCATCCCTCTTTGTTTAAGTGCAACAAACTCCGCATCTTTCTTTTCCTTGACCCTTTTAGAAAAGTACTTCTCTTGGAATATCTCTAGGAAGCCTACCCACTCCAGTTCTACTACGTTGGGTAGGTGAGCCGATGTGGCCTTACACCATGCCCGAGCATCCTTATTGAACTAGAAAGTAGCAAGTAACAACTTCTCCCGATTGGTGCACTATATGACTTGGACGATCCTTTCCATTTTCTCATGCCAATTCTCTACCTCATCTGGGTCCGGGGATACTGAGAAATGAGGGGGATTGAAACTTCTGAAGCTATGATGCAGATCGCTAGCTCCATTTCTAGGTCCTGCCTGAGCTCCAGCTTGAACTACACTTTGAAGAGCTTGTGTAAGTCATGCCACGGTCTCTTGCATGGCTTGCCATTGGTTGCAGGCCATTTCTAAAGAGTTCAAGAAGTCCCTGAGAAAAGGATAGCAACTAATTAATGTTCTTGTTAAATCATAAAGTTTAATGGGTATGGGTGCTTAGTTCATAAAACTATTTTGTTCCCAGTCTCTGCCCATTCTAACCAGGTACTTATGTACTTTCCATGACCTAGGTTTCATAGGTATCTCTTAATCTCGAGAAATATATCCTCTTTTGTTTTTCTAGGCTCTAATACAACTAAACTATCACGTCCCGAGAATTACGCAACAGAAATATTTAGAGATTTAAAATTGATATTCCGAGACATGAACAGTCAGCAAATAAGCCTCTAACTAGTGAGCATTAGATGTGTATCAACATAAACATAAGGGCCGATATAATGAACACAATTAGCTCTTATTCATTAACTCATAATGTTGATTACAACTTCATTGACTTTGACTAACAACAACTCAATAAAAGGGAAAATTATAAGAGCTTGTACTTCCTCACTACCTACTACATCAAGCTACCTCTCAAAGTAAACTAATGGTAGACACTGTGGTTGGAACATGCTTTTCACTCATATATATTCCCATCCATGTCCTGGCCTTCGTCTTCCACTTCGAAGTGACCTAAGATGTTTAGAAGCAGGGAATGAGCAAACTAGCCCAGTAGGATTTACATCTGAATGTGCGGACAATGATATAAGTGTTTAACAAATTAAGAACTAGGCAAGCACGAATATCTAAATATGCATGTACGATAAATCCAATTAAATGTGATACGTGAACAAGGTAGATTGAACACGAGTGATTGAACAAGATCTAGAAAGATGTAACTAGAAAGAACAAGTAATAGAGTAGTATATACAAGCACGTAGTATATCACTATTTGCAAGAACGTAGGATGGCCATATCACGCAAGCAAGCAAGCACGCACGAGCAAGAACTTTTATCATGTAACAGTAATCAGGCACGAAGACATCAATGTGCACTAAGGATCTATGCCACCTTGGAATGCACACTAGGACACATGTATGTAGTTTATTTTATCAATCATTCAACACGCAAGTACTACAAGTGCAGATGCAACGCCAGTAATCAGTATATCATATGGTTAACAGTATATTTATGACTCACCGTCATTAGGGCAAGACTGGAGCCCTTGGACACTCGCCGTGCCCAGTCTACATCTTACTATTTTCAAATGAAGGTACCCATAGTTAATCATGGCCAATAGCAAAAGTTTCAAGATGTAACAATGCAATATCATGTTCATGATGATTGCAAGAAGATAAGTCAAGTGAACATGATTTCATGGTAACAATAATCAAGAGAAAAATTCGGCAGCATAACGACACAATTTACACTTTAGTTAAATCTTTACATTAATGGATTAAGTCCAAGATTATAATGTCAAACTCACGAGAAAGGGATGAGAAATGAAGTGTACGCTATCTCTAGGGAACTTTAATGGTACAACCAACTTGGTCTCCATGAGGGAATCCACGGAGTACGGAGAATTAGGAGGTTTAGAGGAAGGGCCACTAGTCTGCCGATACGGAAGGACCGACCGAGAGTTTCCAATCCCTCAAAAAAGGGCTGCCTATATGTGCAAGAGTGTAGAGTAGAATGGGTCTCAATCCACAATCCACCTATTTAAAATAAAGCGGAAAGAAAGTATCATCATGACGCAATATAGAATCAAGCATTTATAACAACATGTCTTTCAGTATTTAATTAGCAAGATATTCATTCAATTTAACAAGCTAGATCAGTAAGATGAACATATCAATCTCAAGAGGAATAGATCAAGCAATTAAGAACAATTAGAATAGCTTTCAGATTGTTATGACTTTTTCATCAGTTAATAGGTTTTAAGCCACTGGACAGACTGATCAATTCCTCTACAACACATAGTATGAAAGACTAACACTTAAGACTGTTAAAATAGGTCTCGGGTACGCTTTTAAATATGCGAAGGGTTCAGTTGTCGCCTATTACAAAGACTTAAATGGCTTAGACAAGTGTACAATCGGTGTTCAAAATCGCGACAGGGCTGACGGTCACATTCATAAACAATCGGTATGACTAACATAATCGCGGCGTACCAGATGGTCACGTTAAGGGTACTTGGTGACTACTGAATCATGACGGGTTTGTCCAATACGTTCAGGGGACCTTCAAAATATGAACTGTGCATGAAAAACAAGGGCGGGAAATGGACCAAATCACGACGGGGTATACTGACGTGATTCAATAAGGCACTGAATACTATGCGGTGCACAGTTTGAGGCGTTGGACCTGGTCAAACCAGACAAAAACACGACAAATCATGCGAACACATTTACAATAATCACGACAGGTATACCTGTCTTCATACTAGACTCTAAAACGCGATTTCTGGTCCGGTCGCAGTTTATGGTTCAACCCGAAAACCATAAAAACGATGCAGTCAAGCATGCATGGCCTATAACTCGAGATCTAGGGCTCTATAGGAAAAAGTATGAACATAAAAGTTGTAGAGTACAATGAGTAGAGGAGAACTATGCTTTTGGGTCGATTCAATTCGGTCTCGGAATGCAGGAAACAAGGTATTAACATGGACAGCCATATTCATGCACAACTCTTGGAAAATGCTTAATACTCATGGCATACTCAATGAAAATTAGGGAAAACAAGTGCATATGAAACTAGACATAATGAGCTTTAGCATGGTATATGATTCGTTCTTGTTTGGCCTGAGAACACCTACTTTTGGTCGATGTTAAGCAAGGTCTTCTACAGTTTGATGTAGAATGACAGTAGGGGAAGATGTCTCCAGTTAGGGTCGATCTCCTCCTCCTTTGGTGCTCTATCAGTCCTCCTCACTACCACAACTAATGGTAAACTCGTCCCCAAGAGTCTGAGGAACAGTATTTAAGTGTTTAGGGTTGTTTAGTAGTCCTAATCTGTCTAAGAAAGGTGAATTCCAAGTTTTGATTAATCCCTTTCTTAGTTTGAGGATTCCCATCCCAATTAGAGTGTGAGGATATTAGGAAACATCCTAGTATGGTTAGGCACGAATTTGGGTTGCTATGTATGTTTAATTCCCTTTGATTTTGCCCTAATTGCCTCCTTTATTTTCTGCTCAATTAGGGTTACGAATTTTGGGGTTTTCTTCTTGTTGGGTTCTTCTTCTTTGGGCTAAGAGTGTTTGTTTGGCCAAAAAAATATCCACTAGTTGTCTAGTCTTATTAGAAGACTAATTATGGGATTTATTTCATTTTAAGTTCTCCTTTTGCACATACTGTCACGCCCCTCCAATTTAGCAGTGGAATAAATCGGAGGAAATGTGAACCAAGTACATAGTAAAGAAAAATGTACAATCAGTTGAGTACATCAGAGTAATGAACTATAATTGAAATAAACTATTGATTTTCATTATAAAATCACTAAGGCTATTACAACCACTAATTCGGAGCCAATACGTAGGGCTCAATGACATCATTACATTGAAAAGAAATCTAAAGCAATAACTACTAGACTCCAATGGTGCTAGGGTAGCTTCATCATTTCACTCTGGGTCCTCATCACTCTGGTCCTGTCCCTTTGGGTGTATAACGTCATGGTCTGACTTACTGAGACAGAAATAACAAATAACGAAGGGTGAGCGATAACGCCCAGTAGGACTTAAATCTCAATAGTCAAGCAGCCTTTAAATAATTAGCGCATAAATGGCAGAGTAACTAATGATAGAGAGAGTCATGTAAAGTCGAGAAAGTAATAGCACAAGTAAGTCAAATCGCAGATGAATCAAGTATAGCATGAGGATTAAAGTCAAGTCACGCAATAGCAGTAACGTCATTGTCAAGAAATAGAAAGCGACACGTATAGCAAGAAGAGAGATAGTTAGTTGGTCATGTAAAGGGTAAATTGCATGTTGATGATTCTCATCAATTGAAATAGTATAGAACTTTTGATTAACTTTCTTCAATCAAAATAGTAATGGCACTTTGGTTATCTGTAGATAGCCGAGAGAGAATATAGCACTTTTATTGTCAATAGACAACGAGAGAGTATAGCACTTTGATTGCGATCAAGTCGCAATAACTTAAGATAGCAAGTATCAAGTAGAGAGTACAACAGTAGTCGCTCAATAACATAACAGTGGCAGTTCAGTAATAGTGCAGTATGTCTGATTTAATAGACTAACAGTCAGATGTCTAGCTAATTCAGAACAGTCAGTCATAACCGGTGCTATACAGACACCGTCTATAGCCCCTATAGGCATTTTTGGGTGGCTCTCTTCCCCCAGGACTAGATTGGAGCCCCTCGGACACTTTCCATACCCTGAACAATATGCATTCAAGTCAGTAGAGTCACAAGAACCTTTTTAGCGCTAGACAGTCATGAACAATACAAAACAGTAGAAGCCACGACAGCTCAAGGGTACCAAGAGAGTACTAGAAAATAGATGAGATAGACGAGATAGTAGAGTGAATATGAATAAATGAACGAGTAGAGTATAGATGAGATCTTATGATCATTGCACATGAAACATCGAGTAACGAGCGATAGTAACAGTTGCTCAACACACGCGTACGGCGTGGCAGTCAGGTGGAATTCACTACCTTTCCGCTAGCCATGTTACGCACAGGTCCAGAGGTTATGGACAGATAGATCATGTGATTAACTTGAATTAATTAAAATATATTCAATAATTACAACTGTTTTTCTGTGTACAAGACAGTTAATAGGACATGGGGGACTGTATAACAAGAAGACATGCAAAAAGGTGGTTTTCATGCTAAAAGCTAGAACGTGATGCACCCTTGTAAGGGTCGCGACGAGGTTTAGGCAGAATGCGACAGGGCCTTGTAAGGATCATGACGGGCTTGTCGAAACAGGCAGGCAGATCGCGATAGGTCGTTTGAGGTTCGCGACGGGCTCGTTAGATTGGGCAGCAGATCGCGACGACAGGCCCTGTCGCGATCAGATCGTGATGGAAGGCACTGTCACGATGGCCCTGTGAATGCGGCCGATCGGGCGCCCGTCGCGTTCACAGGGTCTGCGCCCGAGTCTGACAGGGAAGGAACAGTGTATGGATTGTGGGCCAGACTTACCCTATTTGACATAGGGTGATTCAAAAATCCAACTAATTGTACAAGCAATGAAAAATCATGAAACTAGTTGAGAATTGATCTAGACTGCATGGGTACTTACAGTAAATAGGGATTGGAAAACAAACAGGGTTTCAACATGCTTTATTCAAGTCAAAATGGAGTACAAGACACAGTGAGCAGTTGAGATGAGAGAATTAATTCACAAAGTAGGATGGATAAAAAAGGGCTTTTAGGGGTAAAAGATGCCTAACATACATCAGTATCTCCAATAGAAATTTGAGAGCATGGGATCAAGTATTCAAGGAGATATGAGTTAAACATGAAGGTTCGGGGTCAAGGTGTTTGCAGAACTTCAAAATTCAAGAAGTAAATATTGGGGATGGGAAATTATGAAACTTGAGGGTTTTGTTCCTAGTACATGGAACAATACAGATGAAATCTTACGATTTTAGTTTGTGAGAATGCCTACGTTGACTCGATTTCCTCTTCTAAGGCTAGAACTGAAGAACTCATATTGAAGCTTGATGAAACCTTCTCCCCATGAATTCCCCTCTCCTTGGCCTCTCCTCCAGCTCCAGCAAGCCCCAGCAACGTGTTAGGCCCGACCATGGAGAGATTAGAGAGTATTTATGCTTGTTGGGTTGTTATTTCCTAATAGGACTCTAACCGCCATAAATTCCAAATTTCCTATTCTTATCCTCCTTCCAAGCTATCCACTTCCTATTTTGGGTTAGGATGGGAGTTAAATTCGTGGCCAACCTATTAGGGTAGGTTTAGGAATCCAATTCCAACCCAAACTAGCTATTTTACTTATTTAATAACCCTTTTCTATTTAGGTAATAATTAAGTTGCGAATTTAGAGTATTTTCCTATTACTCTTCTTTTAAAAACCCCTATTTTGGCCCAATAAATTTTATATGGTCCATTTAACAAAGCCCATTCTCAATGGTATTTAACTTAGGAGAATTCTCCATTTTAAATAGGAAATAATAGAATTTCAGAATTTATTATATTTTTCTTACTTGAATTTATTCATGGGCCATGAGAGGTCCATTGGTCCAATTCCGATAATTGGTAATCATTTCATGATGTTGGAAGTCTCTCCGACATGTTCGTTTAATTTATGGGCGTGTTACTTTTCCGTGTGTTAACGGTTTTCCGACTTAGTTTCCTAATTTAGATAATTAGTGATGTTGTGACATACGCTTGGCCAATCGGATTTTCGTTGATTGAATTTCTTCGTGGAACACTTAAGGATAATATTTGCGGTTGGGTTACAATTTTAGTGAATTTTCCGATGTATTCTTGGACATATAAATGGTATGTATGTTTCTATTATTCCGTTTTATAGAAATTTATTATTTCAAATTTTTAAATACAGAATTTTTTGTGTTGCTACATCCTCCCCCACTTAATAATAATTTGGTCCCCAAATTCATATGATATGATACGACTACCAATTTATTTTAAATATTTCATTCCATCTCTCCCCCACTTAGGGCTTCGCTATCGTGAAAATAATATGAACCTAACTAAGGGTTTAGTGATGATACTTTGTCCACCTTCATTGGCCTGTTTCATACCATGAGGGCTTGAAATCATCTTTGGCGTGGAGTTTTGGTTCTTCTTTATTGGACAGTTGATGACTTGATGTTGTTGACTTCCACAACGCAAGCATCTGCCTAATTTCTTCCAACAGTTATCAATCTGATGCCTGGTTTTTTACAAATTTTACAAAATTCCTTCCTCTCACTTCCCTTTCATTCTCTTGCTATCTACTGTATTTCATCCTTTATTATTGTTGGAATGGGTAGCATGTTCCCTTATCATCGCCTTCTTCTTATGAATCTTTTCAAGAAGTTCCATGGTGTCCTCTACTAATTGAGCTCTCAATACCATGACTAAATATACTTTGATGTCTAGTGGAGCCAACTTTTCCCAAAACATAGGTCTCAACCCTTCTAAAAATCCCTTGGCCTTCATCTTCTCTGTACTCACCAAATGTGGTGCATACTGTGCTAGTCTTTCAAATTGCGCTTCATATTCTGCTACAGATATCGTTCGTTGTTTTAAATTAGCGAATTCATTTGCCTTCTTCTCACAAATCCTCTCGGAAAAATATTTGGTGTTGAAGAGTCTAATAATTTATCCCACTCTATGTTGATGTTGGGTAATTGTCGACTAGCAGCTTCCCACCATGTTCTAGCATCGCAGTCCAACTGAAAGGTTGCCGGAAGGACTTTCTCTGCTCTGAACATTGCATAACTCTAATAATCCGTTCCAACGCCTTCACCCATTTTCAGCTTCATCGGGATCCGGAGTTCCATTAAACCTAGGGAGATTTATTCGTGAAAGTTCCCATATAAGTCTCCTCCCCATTTCTTGCTCCTGCTTGAATCACATTGTTAAGGGCTGAGTTAACCCATGTACGATCTGTTGTATTCGTGCATTGGTGCATGCTCGCCAGCCATCTCCTCTACTTTCTGCGAGCAATAATAGTTATTAATTTCTTCTTAAACTTATGGTGCTTATACATATTGTTAAGCTCCTAGCACCCTAAGCTTTACCCATCTCTCACATAGGTATGGTGGTTGACATAGACACGGTCATGGGAGTTCACCTAGAACATCCCCAACTTAAAATACCTAATAATTACATCCTAGGCTCTGATACCAACTGTTACGCCCCTCCAATTTAGCAGCGGAATAAATCAGAGGAAACGTGAACCAAGTACATAGTAGAGAAAATTGTGCAATTAGTTGAGTACATCAGAGTATCTAATGAACAATAATTGAAATAAATGTTTTATTTCATTATAAAATCACGAACGCTATTACAACCACTAATTCAGAGCCAATACATAGGGCTCAATGACATCATTACATTGAAAAGAAATCTAAAGCAATAACTACTAGACTCAAATGGTGCTAGGGTAGCTTCGTCGTTTGACTCCGGGTCACTCATCAATCTGGTCCTGTCCCATTGGTGTGTATAACGTCATGGTCTTACTTACCTGAGACACAAATAACAAATAACGAAGGGTGAGCGATAACGCCCAGTAGGACCTAAATCTCGATAGTCAAGCAAGCTTTAAATGGCAGAGTAACTAATGATAGAGAGAGTCATGTAAAGTTGAGAAAGTAATAGCACAAGTAACATAGTTCAAATCGCAGATGAATAAAGTATAGCACGATGATGAAAGTCAAGTCACGCAATAGCAAGTAACGTCAATGTCAAGAAATAGCAAGCGACACGTATAGCAAGAAGAGAGATAGTAGTTGGTCATGTAAAGGGTAAATTGCACGTTGATTGATTCTCATCAATCGATATAGTATAACACTTTTGATTAACTTTTGTCAATCGAAATAGTAATGGCACTTTGGTTATCCGTAGATAGCCGAGAGAGAATATAACACTTTTATTGTCAATAGACAACGAGAGAGTATAGCACTTTAAATGCGATCAAGTCGCAATAACTCAAGGTAGCAAGTATCAAGTAGAGAGTACGACAGTTGTCACTCAATAACAGAACAGTGGCAGTTCAGTAACAGTGCAGTATGTCTGATTTAACAGACTAACAGTAATAGTGTAACAGTCAGATGTCTAGCTAATTCAGAACAGTCAGTCAGAACTGGTGCTATGCAGACACCATCTATAGCCCCTACAGGTATTTTTGGATGGCTCTCTGCCCCCAGGACTAGATTGGAGCAGCTCGGACACTCTCTGTACCGTGAACAGTATGCATTCAAGTCAGTAGAGTCACAAGACCCTTTTTAGCCCTAGTCAGTCATGAACAGTACAAAACAGTAGAAGCACAACAGCTTAGGGGTACCAAGAGAGTACTAGATAAATAGATGAGATAGATAAAATAGTAGAGTGAATATGAATAAACGAGCGAGTAGAGTATAGATGAGATCTTATGATCATTGCACATGAAACGTCGAGTAACGAGTGATAGTAACCTGCTCAACACACGCGTACGGCGTTGGCAGTCAGGTGGAATTCACTACCTTCCGCTAGCCATGTTACGCACAGGTCCAGAGGTCTGGCGTGATTCAAGATAAGAGAGAGAACAATTTAGGCCGTAGGGAACTTACTGATCCCTAGAGTGTATCATAGGTGTTAGGGTACAATCAGCTCGTCGACCATGTGGGAATCCATTGACAGAGGAGACTGACAGAGGCCTTGAACAAGGATTCACTAGTCCAGCTGTAGGAGTATCTGACGGAGAGTTCGTCCAAGTCAAGAGAAAGTGTATATAGAAACAAATGCCCGATGTTCTAGAGGATTTCTAGAACAGTGGAGCGTCGATAATGGTATTCCCAAAACATCACGAGAAAACATAGACAAGTTCATTTAAAACAGGGCAATTAATATATATAATGGAAATAAATTTCTAGATGTACATGTGATAATTTTCATGCCAAGTTAAGCCATATTGGATGGTTCAAAATGAGTGCAAGTGTAAGAGAAATCATGGACAAGATAGATCATGTGATTACTTGAATTAATTAAAATATATTCAATAATTACAACTTCGTTTTTCTATGTACAAGATAGTTAATAGGACATGGGGTGACTGTATAACAAGAGACATGCAAAAAGGTGGGTTTTCATGCTAAAAGCTAGAACGCGACGCACCCTTCTAAGGGTCGCGACGGGGTTCAGGCAGAATGCGACAGGGCCTTGTAATGATCGTGACGGGCTTGTCTAAACAGGCAGGCAGATCGCGACAGGGTCGTTTGAGGGTCGTGACGGGCTCATTAGATCGGGCAGTAGATCGCGACGACAGGCCCTGTCACGATCAGATCATGATGGAAGGCACTGTCACGATGGCCCTGTGAACGCGGCCGATCGGGCCGTCGCGTTCATAGGGTCTGCGCCGAGTCTGACAGGGAAAGAACAATGTATTAGATTGCGTGCCAGACTTACCCTATTTGACACTAGGTGTTTCAGAAAATCATAACTATTTGTACAAGCAATGAAAAATCATTAAACTAGTTGCGAATTGATCTACTCATGCAGGGTACTTACAGTAAATAGGGATTGGAAAACAAACACGGTTTCGACATGCTTTATTCAAGTCAAACATGAAGTACAAGACATAGTGAGCAGTTGAGATGAGAGAATTAATTCACAAAGTAGGATAAATAAAAATTAGGGCTTTTAGGGGAAAAATATGCCTAACATGCATCGGTATCTCCAATGGAAATTTGAGAGCAAATGATCGAGTATTCAAGGAGATATGAGTTAAACATGAAGGTTCGGGGTCAATGTGTTTAGAGAACTTCAAAATTCAAGAAGAAAAATTGGCCCAATGGAAAATTATGAAACTTGAGGGTTTTGTTCCTAGTACATGGAACAATCTACAGATGAAATATTATGATTTTAGCTTGTGAGAATGCCTACCTTGACACAATTTCCTCTTCTAGGGCTAGAACTTGAAGAATTCGGGTTGAAGCTTGATGAAGCCTTCTCCCCACGAATTCTCCTCCTCCTTGGCCTCTCCTCCAGGTCCAGAAAGCCCCAGCAACGTGTTAGGGCCGGCCATGGAGAGATTGGAGAGTATTTATGCATGTTGGGTGTTATTTCCTAATAGGACTCTAACCCCCATTAAATTCTGAATTTCTATTTCTTATCTCCTTCCAAGCTTTCCACATCCTATTTGGGTTAGGATGGGAGTTAAATTCGTGGCCAACCTATTAGGGTAGGCTTAAGAATCCAATTCCAACCCAAACTAGCTATTTACTTATTTAATAACCCTTTTCTATTGGTAATAATTAAGTTGCGAATTTAGAGTATTTTCCTATTACTCTTCTATTAAAAACCCTATTTTGGCCAATAAATTTTATATGGTCCATTTAACATAGCCCATTCTCAATGGTATTAACTTAGGAGATTCTCCATTTTAAATAAGAAATAATATAATTTCAGAATTTATTATATTTTTCTTACTTGAATTATTCATGGGCCATGAGAGGTCCATTGGTCCAATTCCGATAATGGGTAATCATTTCATGATGTTGGAAGTCTCTCGGACATGTTCGTTAATTTATGGGCGCATTACTTTCCGTGTTAACGGTTTTCCGACTTAGTTTCCTAATTTAGATAATTAGTCATATTGTGACGTACGCTTGGCCAATCGGAATTTGATTGCATGAATTTCTTCGTGGAACACTTAGGGATAATATTGGGGTTGGTTTATAATTTTTAAGGAATTTTTCGATGTATTCATGCACATATGATAATGGTATGTATGTTTCTATTATTCCGTTTTTATAGAAATTTATTTTTCGAATATTTAAATACTGAATTTTCTGCGTTGCTACACATACGATCATGACCCATATGTTTTAAATGCTTTGATAATCATTCAATCATTATTTCCAATTATCTTTCATTTTTAATCACCAACTTTCTGGGGTGCTACACTAGTTCTGTTTTATTAGGTTTATCATGTAGGTTAGAACATCTTGTTTTGCTCATGCCTACCTAGTTTTTAAATGCTAATCACTTATACCTATCGAGAGATGTCGAAGAGGAAAACCAAGCTTTAGGTAAGACTGATGTTGATGTGGAGAAGCAAGCTAGTGACGAGAATACATCTGAGTGAAGAGCATGGTTCAACCTTAGAATTACTATTATTTCAATTTAAGAGTTAGTTTGATGCAGTTGGTGGTAAGAGCGAGAAAGTTATGTAATTTTCCTTTATTGAGTCTTAGTCTTGTAGTTGAAATTTTGAAGTTGGTTATGTACTACTTTCGATTATTGAAATGAAACAAAGAGTTTTAGATTATGAATGTCCAAATTATTTGTGTTACATGTGATTGCTAGCTAGAGGTTTTTTTGTAGACTGTTCATGTCTCAATTATTCTTTTTCTTCCATGTTTAGGATGTGACAATAATAGTGCACTAAACTAGGCTGACAAGATAAAAGATAGTCTCTGCATGACATTAAAATCACATCATGCACATAGGAAGCCTTTTTCAAAAATCAAAATAATGAAAATAAAGCTTCTAGAACTAAAACAGGCCACAGTTAAAACACATAAGGGTAAGAAGACACATTCAAATCAGATATGGGTAAGCGACGCGTTCATGATAGAATCGTGTCGTGTACATATGACACGTTCATCTGTTTCCTTTGACTATATGTTCAAACCATGCACAAAGAAGGAGGGGTGGAAAAAAAGGCTAAGTCATATCTACTATACTGGACAGCTATTGCATAGGGCATAGAAATAAGGCGGCACGTAGTTTGATGTGTACTAGGAATAGGACTCAGTCAGGTCCAATCTGAATTGTGTCATCCTAGAGCGATGTGTTCAAGTATAGTCGCTTCCTATTGGGAGGGCGCAATAAGGATCGCGCTAACCGCATTCACTAGACTAGATGCGGTTTACGGTTTCACTTGAAACCATGTGAAAACCAATTGATATCAAGTATTATGGTATAACTTGGGGTTCTAGGCATTTTTAGATGAAACTGTCAACATGAAAGTTGTTGGAAACTCCAAGTAGAAGAACTCTATGCCTTTAATTTGGATCAATATGACCTAGGGATGCATGATTGATGCGATGAACAAGAAAATCCCTAAATATGCATGATGAACACAAAATGCTTAATATATGGAACACACTCTATAAAAATTGGGAAAAATAGATGCACATGAAGGTAGACACAAAGATGATTCTACAATAAAACGTTTGTGGTAGGAAGTTAACTAGACTAAGAAATCTATAGTAAAGAAGTTGATCTATGTGAACTAGGTGAAGACAAAATGATGCTATACAAGGAAAAGAATAAATACTCATGAAATCACATGACAAATTGGTGAAAATAGGATGAATATGTTCTAGACAGGATGATGCAAGAATGAGCACGATTAATTAGAGTTTGGCCTAGAGATAACCTACCTTTTGGTGAAAAGATCAAGTTGTTCTTACAGGAACCTTAGAATCGATAGTCGTGCACTCTTTCACTTAATCCTTGCATTATATTGTGGGAAAATTGGGTAAATTACTCTCAATTGAAACTAGACTCGAAGGGCTTTCTGAAGGTATATGATAACATGGTTGGGGTTTTACTAACCTTTGATCACTCTTAAGATAGGTCTTTTGCAGGACAAAGCAGACTTGGGTTGATCCTTGGGGGCAATCTTCTCCTCTTTGGTACCCTAGCTCACCTCCACATGTAATGATCCTCGTCGCTCAAACCCTTTAACCTACTAACGAGCAACTACGCCTCCCGCAAACAAGCCGAAGCGTCGCAAGGGATACCATACGTTTGTGTGTAAGATATAAAAGAAAACATTAGACATACTCGAGCTTGCATACATTTACATAGTTTCATGCATATTTACATGAAATGCACACAATTGATGTTCCATTACAAGCTAATAGAAAGGAAAGTACAACATCCTGGGGCATACCCTGTAACGACCTGACCTCTCGGACCCCCGCCAGAGACCCCAAAAGTCGCACCGCCACCCACGGATCCGAAGACCCAGAAGGTTTAGAATTTAGTCTAGTGAGATAAGCAATGAATTCAAATAACTATAACAAGAAAGTTCGTACATTAATAAAGAAGTTATGTACAACATGTCCCAAATAAAAGTACAAGTACAGAAAGTGTGACGACCCTCATTATACCGGTACGGTTATACCAACCCACGTCGGTATAGCAAGTGCTGCCACAGTGGGACATTTACCCAACGATACATACAGCTGAGATACACGTGAATATATACAACAGAGTAGCGGAAGTAAAAGACAACTGTCTCTATTCATTCATCACCCACATTAAACATACATGCAATTCGCAAATTAACATAAAAGAACTAAACGTCCACATAATTTAAACTGCTGAAATAAAGTACAAAATGTCCACACTTATACATCCTTTTCATGATATTTCTAGTACAATGTTCAAAGTACATACTTATGAAATACACAAATCACAGGAAAGTCCAAAACTAGCTAATCTCCGCGCTCGGAGTCCGTCTCTGCTGCCTCCTCCAAAGGTGCCGCGTCACCAACTACACCTGTACGCCGAAGCAAGGAGTGAGTCCAAGGACTCAGCAAGCAACACTACTCATGATATACACGTACAAGTCCTAGTGGTTTCTACATACACATTTACAATTTGCATCTCATGACATGCTAGTCAATTCAAGTTTCAACCTATCATGAAAGTTCTAAAATTTTATACATGGTTCATGATTTCAGATTTCTAAGAATAAATTCATCTATCACATGCTCTCTATTCAATTTACTCATGAAACTTTAACCTTTGAAGAGCTAAACATGAAAGCTACAATATTGTGTAAAACACATCATGTGAACAAACTATCATGCTATCTTGTACCCATTTTTACCAACTAACCTTAACATGGATTGTAGACATCTTGGCACGTCATAACATGATGATAATAACAAAAATTTCACTGAATTCACATGATTTCAGATTTGACTCACATAGTTTTCAATAACATATTTTCACATTTTAGTTTCACATTTTCTTTACACAAGTTTCCTCTTTCACATGGTTCACTTTACACATACACATTCACATTGATCACTTACACATTTAAACATGAACACATACACATTACACATTTCACATTACACATTTTAGGTGCCGTGACACATAGTCCAAACCACCAAAGAAGGACACATACACATCACATTACACATAGACGCCATCTAGGCATTCCAATGGCGACTCTTGGACTGCGCAGACCGGGAGAACAAGTCTCCACCCTAACCAGTGGTACCTGTCCACCTCAAGGATTTCCCCTAATGCCCTTAGGGTCACTTACACTTTGAACTTTCTCAGGGGGACTTTTCCCTGATACAGCTCCACTGCCCTCTACGGAAGCAGTGTCACATTGGCACAGTTACACATTACACATTACCGTTTTACACATGGTTTTACACTTCACACTTTTCATCACATTCACTCTCTCACTCACATGAATATTTCTGTTTTTTTGCTAACATCGTACTACAAAATTTCAGGAGTTTAACACACCGGAATTTCACTAATCAAGTGGTTTTTGACAATAACTAATCACATTATGATAATATACGTAGATTATCACATTTCACATGAAAATACATAACTTTTATTCACTGATCCAAAGACCTGAAATTTTAACCACATGCTGTTTCGGGTTCAAGAACATACACTCAAATTTTCAGATTTTTCTGAGCTACATAGAATTTACAGAAATTCAAATACCTATTTAGCATACTATTCACAACTTAAGTTAACATGGGGTTTAATACATCTTGCAAATTGCCACTTACTGTTTTAAACAGAGGCTTCTAATATATGCATGATTTGAGAATACAAAGTTTACCCTAAATCATACATCTATAGATCAATCACCACAAACCATTCTTGCATGCTTTTATTTTACCGAACCGGATTTTATTAGCAAATTACACAAGCATGGATAATTTACCAAAATTGCAAACACACATACCGACACACTAACCTTCATGATCAGACCAAAACCAAGGCATTCATACTAATTCTAATCATGAAACATAAATTTTCAAGAATCTCAATAAGTCATGCTCACAAGTTTAAGGGATACCATTTCCCACATTCACCATCACACCCCACATTCATTCACACACCCCAATTAACAATGTACATAGAGTATAAGGTTTACCATATATCCTCATCACGGAAACCATATCGAAATTAAAGTAGAAGAAGGGCAGAACAGTTCACTGTTCTGTCCTGAGGAACTTGGCGGCGGTCTCTAGCCGCTGACTCAGGGTCAGCGGCATGGTCGATGGACGCCAAGCATGATCTGGGCGTCCAGGGACCTTGCCGTCGAATCAGGTCTGTGCAGAAACACAGACCCGAGCTCTGAAACTTGGGTGAATGGGAGGGTCTAGGACTCGAGGAAAAATGCTCAAAAAAATATAAAACCGACCTAGACTCATAAGGGAACACCATGGATAGGTCACTTGCCTTTCAAAAATTCCTCCAAGGGATCTAGGGCTCGGTGAAGACCTCCTTGGGCAGTCCCAAGAAAGTTGCAGAAAGGCCTGCAAGATCACCTTCCTCTGGGTTCTTGGATGAGCTCCACAGCAGGGGACGATGGGGAAGCCTTCTCCTTTGCTCCAGCTTCCTCCTTGTCGTGGAAGATGGCCGGATCAACCTCCAGGGGGTCGGATTTTGGGTGCTAAGGTGGGGTTTTTCTCACAGTTTTCCTCCTAGGGTTTTCCTCTCTCTTTTCTCCTCTTGCAAGGGTGAAGGGAAGAGTGGGGAGAGGCCATTTCGGGTTCAGACTTAAGGAGGGTCTCTCTCTCCCACTCACTAGGGTGATAGGACACCCTCAGAGCCGTTGGGGGACACCCCAATGGGGGCCATACCTTGTTTCAGAAGTTTGCAGCTCTGCTGCGCATGAAGGCCAGAGAAATTGGCATCCATATCGCTGGACGCCAGGTTTAGTGTCGGCGTCCGGGTCTGGACGCTGACATTACCTTGGCGGCCATGGGTTGACGCCAATAGGGCCTTCGGCCAGAACTCTAAATTATGCAGAAACCATGCATACCATGCATATATACATGCAATATGTATACGGTATTATATCCATACTATCACCATTCAATACAGGCATTATTTACATCTAACGTAAACACATGCACACGTAATTATACTAATTAATACATACGTAAATAGGTACATACATACACAAGCACAAATACACACTCATAAGTACAAATAATGCGACGGAAATTCGAGGGCCTTACAGAAAGAAAGGTGCAGTCTTAAGGGGCATACCCCGAGGACTTGCAAAAAGGCCACTCTCAACTCATGGTACAAGCGCTCATGCTCACAACTCACACTGATGGCAACGCACGGCGAAGAAGTCACCAACACGACCGTCTGACCACGAACTCCTGCGACAGCGAGTCCCTACCTGATGAGAGTAGGGGGGGGGCTGAGCCTCGCGAACAAGGCTTAGTAGGGATAGCAAGTCCCTTACCAGCCAGAGCAGCAAGAACTCCAAAAAAATCGGAAGCAAACTAGTCTAGAAAGCAATAAAATGGGAAAACCCCTACTGTAGAGAGCTACAAAGTAGTGGAATAGAGAATTGCCACGACCCACAACCAGAGTCGGGCCCAACACGACTCCCGTAGAACCAGCAGAGTCAAACACAATGCGGAAGCAACCCTCGGCACACACCTGCCGGGACAAAGAAGCTCACGAAACACCGGAGCAACCACGTGAGGCCAGAGTCTCACGACATAAGCACCAACATCCCAGACCTCCACGAGGTCAGGAAGGAACAACCAGGTGTCACCACGAGAGACACCGAGCAACCACGTGAGAAGCACCATCTCACCACAGGCACAACCACCTCAGACCTCCACAAGGTCGAGGGCCCACAAGCAGAACCATCCTGCACCTCGGACACGCCACGAGGTCAGGGAACTACACACTCCGGTGCCACCACGGATGCCACAAAGGAATGGTTTACAAACCAGCAGTCGGGTGTCTACATAAGACCACAAGAGAAACCCGCAGAGCGGAAGCCACTAAACATAGCCCACAAGGCCAAACCAACAGAGGCCATGGAACTAGACACGGCTAAGCTAAAACCACCATGTAGGCTTGGGAAACGAGAAACATTCTCGGAAATAGCGTGAGAAACATCGTTACAAGAACAGCAACCAAGCCACTGTCAATGCAGCTAAGAGAGGGACACACAGTCCACCCCTCTCGCTCGCCAGCCGCTGACTCCTGCCTACGACCTCCCTAGGTAGAGTGAGGCTAGCGAGTCACAGCAAAGAACACAACCACAAACCACCGCAGCCTGGTCGAGCTGCGGCCCCACGTCTGACCTCCCTACGTGGCTCCGGAACCAACGCAGAGCAAGGCAGTGAGATGGACTAGCTGGTCCGCACTGGAAGAGCACCTCAACCACCTCGGAGACCCAGACCAGCTAAGAGAGCTCTACAAACGGCTCACGCTGCTGTCCCCACCATTTTCCCTTTCTGCTCCAAGTCCGTGACTTGAGCACACCCGCCGCCCGGAGCAACCCCCTCTGACACAGGCACGCGGGACTGGGGGTCTCAGGTAACGGTAACAACTGTCTCACGGACAAGCCCTCAAGTGACGAGCACTGGGCAAATGTGAACTGGCGTGGCAACCACCAACAAAAACATCATAGCTGGCTTCTAACCAAGACAAGCCCAGTAGGCATAGGCACACACGGCACCCCTTTCGGAAACCCCAAAAGGGCCGTCGACCAACGCCAGCACACAAGGCACACCCAAGGAGCGGTAACACCATAACAAAACAGAAACCACTGCTCTTCTAATAATCGATTGACAGACAGACAATCGATTATTAGACAGACGCGAGCCTCCTAGCACAGCCGCTAGGACACGGCCACGAAGGTGTCACCTTCAGTCACTGAACGATGCGAGCCAACCTACGCGTTCCTCACCAGAAGGTCCGGAGGGCAACCCTGCCCTAGGGCACAAGCCGACACGCCAATGTTGCCAAGCTGACAAGCCCAGGGGGGGGGGGGGGGGGGTGAATGGGTCTTTAAAAATTTTATCTAGGTGACACCACTACGTAAAAATATACATAAAAACAATCTTCGTTGTTGGTTAGTAACGGTTAGTATGAACAACAAACCCACAAAGAATCAATCACACAACGCAAGGAAATATCCTGGTTCGGACCTCCTTTCCTTAGGAGTCCTACGTCCAGTCCCTAAGCAACAACTCAGGATTTCACTAACTAGGGTACAGTCCCCTATGCACACTACAACACCCAGCTCAACTGGTCTTCCTTCACACCAGAAGGGAACAACAACACCCTGGATGCCCCACCAGGTCGTCCTTCACAACAGAAGGGAAACAGCACCCTGGATCCCACCAGGTCTTTCTTCACACACGAAGGGAAACAGCACCGTGGATCCCACCAGGTCTCCTTCACACACGAAAGGAAACACCACAAAGAGAATAGAATGAATTCAAGCCCCTAGATCAAGCTTTTACAAGCCAAGATCTGAAGCAACAAGCACTGAGAGCAAAAGAACTAAAC
>JACBKR010001192.1:0-45595 GCA_014218235.1 Colocasia esculenta
TCCTCTACGATATGCGGTGCATACTTAGAAAGTTCAGAAAACTTGCCTCGTATTCCAGCACCATCATGGAGCCTTGCGTCAGTGAGAGAAATTCCCGCTCCATCTTGTCCTGGATATGCTCGGGACGAACTTGGCTCGAAAGAGCCTCACGAACGCGTCCCACGCCATGCCTACTGCTCCGTCCTCAAAGTGTGTACGTAGTAGGGAGGACCACCATACATCCGCTCTCTCCTGCAATACACCTTCATAAGCACCAACTAACAATTCTAACTTAAGCAGAACATACAAACATACAAAATTAAAAGCCTACCTGTAGCATGTAGGTGATACCACCTTATCCTCATCAGGGCACCTGATGGCTCGGAAGATTTTCTCTGTCTCCCTTAACCAACTCTCTGCCATTAATGGATCACTCTCCCCCTTAAAAGAGGGTGGGGTCATCCTCTTGAATCTCTCCATGGTAGAAGGACCACCATGGTTCTGAGCTGGTCCTTGAGCCTGCTACATCACACATCAAGCAATATACAATCAACATAAATCACATAAGCAATTTAAAACAGACTATTAATCATTTCATTAGTCTAACCTGAGCCTCCAACTGTGCCTGGAGTGCTGCTTGGGTATGAGCCTGCTCTGCATGGCTTGCACTAGACCTTGCATGAATACTCCGTAGTCCTATAGGCGGCGGTGGGGAAGTACAGGACCTGGCGGTGCCGGGGCCTGCTGCTCCGCCCGCTCGTCACGTCGCTGCTCGTCCTCACGGGCCGTCGCTCCGCCACGCCTACCTCTCGAAGCCATGGCTGTAATAAATTTCAGGCACCATTAGAGCTAGGTTACTAAGTTTTCTAACCATTTTCTTATCTATTTTTCACTTCTTATTAGTGTTTTTTACACATATGGACATACTTAGCATGCAATGAAGATGATGACTTAGTATATTCATGTGCAATCTCAACCGGTCGCTCTGATACCAATCTCTGTGACGGCCCTCATTATATCGGTACGGTTATACTAACCCACGTCGGTATAGCAAGCGTCATCAGTGGGACATTTACCCAACGATACATTAAGCAGAGATACTGTGAATATAGAACAGAGTAGCGGAAGTAAAAGAACTACTGTCTTCATTCATTCATCATCCACATTTAGCATACATAAAATTGCAATAACATTAAAGAACTTAGAAGTTCACATGATTTAAATTGCTGAAAATTAAATACATAGATGTCCACACTTATACAATTTTCACTGATAGTTCTAGTACAATGTCACTTTTACATACTATGAAAACACAAAAGGGTACAACTGCTCCAACAGTCTAATCTCGCGCTCGGAGTCCGTCTCCACCGTCTCCTCAACGGTGCCACGTCACCAACTACACCTGTACGCCGAAGCAAGTAGTGGGTCTAAAAGACTCAGCAAGTAACACCACTCATACCATACACGTACATGTCATAGTAGGCTCTACACCAACAATTGCAAAAGACTCAACTGTAGCATGCTTAAACCTTGAAATACACAATCTATCATGATAGTTCTATCAGTAAACACATGATACATGCTTTCAGATTTCCTTAACGAAATGAATTTCCTAACACATGCTCTCTAATCATTCCTACTCATGAAATTCTACTTTGCATTTTAACCAAAACATGAAAGCCATTAACATGAATTCCGCGCGTGCATGAGAGGGAACACAACTAGCATGGAATCTACATGTTCTTATACATATACATAACCATTTTCACATGCTTAAGCTTGCTGGTTTTCACATGTTTTAGTAACCATAACCTACACATGAGAGCTACAATGTTATTTAAGACACAACATGTGAACAACCGAACATGGAATTGTGTACACATACTCATTTATTTGTCCCTAGCATGGGTTCTAGACACTTGTACATGTAAACATGATCATAACATAAGGAATCTACTGATTTAGCATGGTTTCAGATTTGTCACATCATGGATTTACAAAATCATATCTTCACATTTTTGGTTTCACATTTTCTTTACACAAATTTCCAATTCACGTATTTTGCGCTTTACACATACACATTACACATTGCTCACTTACACATTAACACATGAACACATACACATTTACACATTCACAATTTAGGTGCCGTGACACATAGTCCAAACCACCAAAGAAGGACACAAACACATCACATCACATAGACGCCATCTATACAATACAATGGCGACTCTTGGCTGCGCAGACCGGAAGAACAAGTCTCCACCCTAACCAGTGGTACTTGTCCACCTCCAGGATTTCCCCCTAATGCCCTTAGGGTCACTTACACTTTGACCTTCTCAGGGGGACTTTTCCCCGATACGGTTCCACTGCCCTCTGTGGAAGCAATGTCACACTTGGCACATTTACACATTACACATTTTAACCGATTTACACATGGTTTACACATGTCACTCTCATTCTATTGACTTTCTCTCTCTCAACATCACATTCTCTGTTTTCCTATCATGACACTTAGATTTCAAAACTACATTCAGGTAATATCATTGATCCGTCGGATTGCAACCTAAATCGAATTGTTTCCATTGGCATGCATAAATTTACATTTACATGGAAAATTCATATTACATTAAATACTGGTTCCAATGACCTGAAATTTTAAACCACATGTCCATTTCGGGTTTAGGATTCCTCATGCAAATTTTCAGATTTTTCTGATAAAACGGATTACAAAAATCTAACATTAATTTCACATACTATTCACAATTCGATTTAACATGGTTAAACACAAACACAGTTTTAACCACTCACTGTCTGGACCTACAAGCATGGAACTACAGAATTTATTTCCGATTCATTGACCATTCATTGTTTTGGAAGATTTATCAAGACCTAGCATGATCTCTATTTTCCTAAAAAAATTTGCAATAATTCACACAAGCATGAAGATATCTCAATTTTTAGGACAGGGAACTGAACTTCACATGCACAATCTTCACAATTAGGGCATTTAAACTTGTCCTAATCATCATGCAAACATGGTTTACAAGGAAAAACTCATCACATATATTTTTCATGAATTAATTAAGTCCTAACATTCATGATAATCCATCCTCACACACCACATCCATCACCTCAACATTATATATAACATATAATGATTTACAATATATCCTCATCGGAAACATATCAAAATATTGTATGGAAGGGCAGAACAGGTCACTGTTCTGTCCAGATGAACTTGGCGGCGGTCTCTGGCCGCTGATTCAAGTCAACGTCATAGTCGATGGACGCTAAGCATGATCTTAGCGACCAGGACTTTGCCATCAATGCAGTCTGTGCAGAACACAGACCCGAGCTCTCAAGATAGGGTGAATCTGAGGGTCTAGGACACGAGGGAAAATATACAAAAATAGTAAAACCAACCTAGACACATACGGGATGTTATGAATGGGGTACTTGCCTTTAGGAAAATGCACCAGGGATCTAGGGCTCGGTGAAGCTCTCCTTGGGCTGTTCCAAGAAGCTCTTAGAATGCTTGACTCCGGGTTCCTGAGCGAGCTCCAGTGCCTTCCCAGGTTGGGAGGCTTCCTCGTCGATCCAACAACCTCCTTAAAGCAGTAGTTCTCGGAACAATCTTCAGGTTGAGGGATTTGGGTTCCAAAGTGGGGGTTTTCGTCAGTTCAGAAAGTAGTTTTTACTCTTCTTCCTCTCTTGTAAAGAGGCAAGAGAAGAGTTGGGAGCAGATTCGGGTTTGGATATATGGGAGAGGCTTCTCTCCCACGCATGGGGTGACAAGATGTGCTTCAGACCGTTGGGGACATCTCCCAATGGGTGAGCTGCCTTGTTTTCGGAATTTCTGGCTCTCTGCAAACATGCAGCCATGGAAGTTGGCGTCCACATCGTTAGACGCTGGATTAGTGTTGGTCTCCATGGGTGACGCTGACACCTCATCGACGTCCTGATATTGACGCCAATATGGCCCTCGGCCAGAATCTAAAACATGCAGAAAACTATGCATGCCATGCATATATACATGCAATATTATATGTAGTGTATTCATACTATCACCATTCAATACACCATTATTTACATCTAGTAAAACACATGCACACGTAATTGTACTAATTAATGCGTACGTAAATATGTATATAACTACACAAGCACAAATATACACCACAAATACAAATAATGCGACGGAAATTCGAGGGCCTTACAGAAGTCCACCCAAGTAGCTTCAGCTAGGATTCAGACTTCACTTCTCTTCATTCATTCCTGCTGGAAAGTGTGTGTTTTGTGCTCATCTTGAGGCAAACACACAAGGTTTCTTTGTCTGTTATTTCTGCAGAAGTTTTTCTGCTTTACCCCCTTGTGAAGGGAAGGCCTTTGGTATAAGGCAATTGTGTTTTACCCCTGTTTAGGGAAGACTTGCTGTGGAGCAAGTGGGTGTTGTAATACCCTCAAGGGTGAGAGAAGGCCAAATTCTTTTGGCAGTTTAGTGAAAAACTCAAGTGGTTGGCTTGAGGACTGGATGTAGGACTTCCATGTAGGAAGGGCCGAACCAGGATAAATCTCTTGTGCAATCTTCTGTGTGATTGTTTCCGCCAAGCTCTTTCACTTGAATCACACACATCACACCAAGCACTAACATATTATTTAGTGTTGTGATTTTTCAGAAGAATTTTCTAAAAGCTAGAAAAGTCCTATTCACCCCCCCTAGGACTGTGTATTTGCCATTTCGATCCAACATTAAGTACAAGGCAATCAATGTTTATGCAAGACAATCGATGTTTATGAAGACAATCGATGTTTTATAAAGGCAGTCGATCTGTAAAGAGATAATCGATGTTCAAAAAGGTAATCGATGTCTAAGGGTAATCGATGTTCAAAAAGGTAATCGATGTTTAGGCAATCACTGTTGCTCAAAGGCATCGCTATTGCTCAAAGACAATCGATGTTTAAGTGAAAAGCAATCGATTTATGAGGCAATCAATGTTTAAGTGAAGCAATCGATGTTTGAAGGCAGTCGATGTTCTAATGCAATCATTGTTTAATTTATAACAGTAATCGATGTTTAAGTGAAGCAATCGATGTTTGAAGGTAATCAATATAAGCAATCGATGTGAAGGCAATCGATGTTTAAGATAATCGATATAAGCAATCGATTGTGGAAGCAATTGATGTTTTAGGATAATCGATATAAGCAATGATGTTTTAAGATAATCGATATAAGCAATTGATGTTTTAAGATAATCGATATAAGCAATCGATTGTGAAAGCAATCGATGTAAAATGTTCAGTAATCGATGTCTCACTTTGACTGTCTAGGAGTTAGAGTAGAACGTCACTTCGACTGTCTAGAAGTCAGAGTTGAATGTCACTTTGATTGCCAGAAGTCGGAGTTGAATGTCACGTCGACTGTACAGAAGTCAAAGTTGGACAAACTTTGACTTCTTGGGAGTCGAAGTAGGACCAGTTACTTCGACTATCAAGGTAGAATGCAAACGGTAGAACTGGAACATCAGATATCACTTCGGATATGACGAAGTGAACTTCATATAAAACAGATCATAACGTTGTCGATCGAAGTAAAACATCGGATATCACTTTGGATATGAAGAAGTTAGCTTCGGTATGACGAAGTGAACTTTGTATATGACAAAGTAGAGCTTCAACTGATCACGACCAAAAACATGCATGACGAAGTGCCAGCTTCGGATATGACGAAGTGGACTTTAGATTTGACGAAGTCAACTTCATATATGATGATGTAGAGCTTCGATTGAACACGACCAAAAACATGCATGACGATGTGCCACTTTGGATATGACGAAGTGGACTTCGGATATGACGAAGCTAGCTTCAGATATGACGAAGTAAACTCCGACTGAATATGATAAAAAGCATGCATGACGAAGTTGAAGCTTCGAATATGATGAAGTTACAGGCGATGGAAAACACAATAATTATGTTAGAAAGATATTAATATATAATGATATTTATGATAATCATGAGTTTTGTTATCACCAAAATAAAAGGATAAAAATAAGAGGGGTTCAATAAGGTCGACACACATTGCTTATGTGTCGACACATCTTGCTTTTGAAATGCATATAGCTAATATTTTTTTTTTCTGAATCATCATGATAACATCTACTCAAACTCATGCTTGAAAATTAGTTTCCATTCGTTTCCTGATTCAACTTCCGTGACATGCCATGTCTTTTATTCCAGTATTGTATCAGGATAATGAGTCTTTATGATATTCTTATATGAGAGATTTCATACATGAAGATTAAAATAATTATGTACTAAGTTTGGTCTAAAAGATACAACCTAAGAATAAATTTATGCCAATTTTTAATGCTGAACTCATTTAAACTAAGTTGTAAAACACTTGTAGGCACATGAGTAGCTTTAGTGTTTAACATGTGTATGTTTCAAGCTTTATCTTTAACACATGTTAAGAATAATACTTATATACTCATTTTCATGCATATTCTAATCAATGTAAATATGTTTTTGCAAAATTTGAAAAAGAAATTTAATAGACAAATAGAGAGATACAGATAGAGCAATAAAAACTTCATTTCATCACTGAATACCCGGTTCATTTCACCTAACCAAGTGTTTTGGCTCGCATCAAAAGGTGATAAACAAATCTTTTCAACTCTGTATAATATAATGAAGGTTACACCACTAAGAAGTGATTTGACCAATTTATTTGACCAACTCTGTATATATAAACAAATCTTTGGTAAGTGTGACCTCTTGGCACTGAAAGGTGTGATTTGACCAATTTATTTTTGTATTCTTTCTCACAAAATGAAAGAACAATTCAAAGTATAAAAAGAACAGCATGTGGATTGACCTAGATGAGGTTCATGACACATGGTTTAGAGTTATTATTCTACATTGTGTTAAATGTTTAGCTACTAAACTCATGTGATAAACACTCTTGTCAGCTCATATAGGTCACCTTCAATCACATTTGCTTCATCTTTTTAAATGCATTCAAGTTATTAAAACTTTGACATATGTTGTGATTGAATGTGTCTTTGTTATTAAACTTTGTTCCACAATCAGAAGACACAATAATCTATCTCTCATTTTAATATCTAGGATCTCATAGATTCTGATCATTTCTGATACATCCATCTCCCAATCTCACACCTAGCTTTCATGTCACTCATACTTTGATCTCACCCATTGATGTCCCTTGGTATCACATGTATGTGCTCTCACTTTCCTCTTACACCATTGGTACCATCATAAGGGGAGAGTGTTTTGCAATGGGGGTGACTACACTTGTCCTTGATTAAGGGGGAGAGATTACCTTTTTCTGTTGTCAAAAAAGGGGAGAATTTTAGTTGTTTGAGATTGTTGGAAATGTTTTGTCATCATCAAAAAGGGAGAGAATGTTGAGTTATGGTTATGTGAATAACCATAATCATTGTTTGATAATGATTGTTTTGATGATGACAATCAATGTTCATCTTGTTGATATCATAATATCATTGGTTTGTTGATGAACTAAGTGCTTTCATGTTGCTACCCTTTGATTCATGTTTGCAATTCATAGATTGACTGGCCACATTGAAATCTTGCTAACATGAACATAGGATGTTCACATTTGGTCAGTCGAAGCAAAGACATCGGAGTACAATTTTGTTCTCTATCGGTCGAAGTGGAACTACATCATATACGAAGCTAAGTGATATCGAAGTCACTTCGACTGATAAAGACATTTTAACACTGTACTTCGGATGTTCACTTTTACACTGGTAAGTAACGCGTCGAAGCATGGCACTTGTATATTCACATTGTATCTCTGCCATCCGAAGCACCTTGACTTCAGATGTCACGATTTACACTTGGCCAGTCAAAGTGCTGATAGTTCGTATATTCACGTTGTATCTCTGCCATTTGAAGAACATTGACTTCGGATGTCACGATTTACACTTGGCCAGTCGAAGTGCTGAGACTTCCTATATTCATGTTATAATCTTTGTTAGTCTACTCTTGACATTCGATGTTATAGACAATCAACAGTCGACTCTTTGACAGTCGATGTAACGCCCCAATGCGGAATATCAGAGCGGTTACAGTTAATTAAATAGTATAGAGCGAGAAATATACATCAAACCATTGCACAATCTGGAATAATGCCAAACAAATCAACTTTATTGATAATTCCACTAATTCACTATTACAATCACTAATGTAGAGCCATAACTATGGGCCCAGAGTACTTTATGATGATCAGTCCATCCCCATATAATTTTATTATTATAATTTCTTTTGGTGATTAACAAAACCTTAACAAATATTTTCTAACAATCCTTTATGAGTTTATCCACAGGGAATATGTGACGGCCCTCTTATACCGGTACGGTTATACCAACCCACGTCGGTATAGTGAGCGCTGCCACAGTGGGACATTTACCCAAACGATACGTACAGCTGAGATACACGCGAATATACAACAGAGTAGCGGAAGTAAAAGACAACAGTCTCCATTCATTCATCATCCACATTAAACATACATGCAGTTCGCAATTAACATAAAAAGGAACTGAAGTTCACATAAATTAAATTGCTGAAATGGAAATACAATTGTCCACACTTTTACATTTTTTTTATAGTACTCTAATAAAATGTTCAATTACATACTATGAAATACCCAAATCACAAGAACTCCGAAGCTAGCTAATCTCCGCGCTCGGAGTCCGTCTCTGCTGCCTCTCTAGAGGTGCCACGTCACCAACTACACCTGTACGCCGAAGCAAGGAGTGAGTCCAAGGACTCAGCAAGCAACACTACTCATGATATACACTTACAAGTCCTAGTGGTTCTACATGCACATTTACAATTTGCAACACATGGCATGCTAGTCAATTCGAGTTTCAACCTAGCATGAAAGTTCTACAATTTATACATGAATCATGTTTTCAGATTTCTAAAATAAAATTCACCTATCACATGCTCTCTATTCAATTCACTCATGAAACTTTAATCTTTAAAGAATCAAAACATGAGAGCTATCAACATGAACATTATGCACACATGAAAGGGAACACAACTAGCATGGATTTTTTCATATTTTTAAACACCTACATAGACCTTTTCACATGCTTTAGGTTGCTGATTTCATATGGTTTCATGGCTGAAAACTATGCATGAGAGCTACAATAATGCATAAAACATATCATGTTAACAACCATTCATGCTATCTTGTGCCCGTATTCACTAATTATCCCTAACATGGATTCTAGGCATCTTTGCACATTAAACATAATGATAATAACATGAATTTACTGAATTCACATGGTTCCAGATTGTCTCACATAGGTTTCAATAACATATTTCACATTTTAGCTTCACATTTTCTTTACACGAATTTCCTCTTTCACATGGTTCACTTTACACATACACATTCACATTGTCACTTACACATTTACACATGGACACATACACCTTACACTTTTCACATTACACATTTTAGGTGCCGTGACACATAGTCCAAACCACCAAAGAAGGACATATACACACCACATTACACATAGACGCCATCTAGGCATTCCAATGGCGACTCTTGGACTGCGCAGACCGGGAGAACAAGTCTCCACCCTAACCAGTGGTACTTGTCCACCTCCAGGATTTCCCCCTAATGCCCTTAGGGTCACTTAACACACTGAACTTTCTCAGAGGGACTTTTCCCTGATACAGCTCCACTGCCCTCTACGGAAGCAGTGTCACATTGGCACAGTTACACATTTACACATTTACCGTTTTACACATGGTTTACATTTTACACTTTACACTTTTTATCACATTCACTTACTCACTCACATGAATATCTCTGTTTTTTTTTTCCTAAGATGGAACTACAGAATTTCAAGAGTTTAACACACAGTAAACACTCTAATCATGTTGGTTTTAGACCATAACTAATCACATTACGATAATATGCATAAATTATCACATTCACATGAAAATACATAACTTTTTATTTACTAATCCAAACGACCTGAAATTTTAACCACATGCTTTTTTTGGGTTCAAGATTATACCCTCATTTTTTCAAATTTTCTGAGCTACATGGAATTTACAGTAAATAAAACACCTAATTAGCATGTCATTCACAATTTAGCTTAACATGGGGTTTAACACATCTTGCAATTTACCACTTACTGTTTTAACAGAGGATACTAAATATATACATGATTTGAGAATACGAAATTACCCTAAAGCATACATCTATAGATTAATCATCACATCCATTCTTGCATGCTTTCATTTTTTCTACCGAATCAGATTATTAGCAAGTTACACAAGCGTGGATAATTTACCAAAATTGCAAACACACATACTGACACACTAACCTTCATGATCAGACCAAAACCAAGGCATTCATATACTAATTCTAATCATGAAACATGGATTTTCAAGAATTTCGACAATTCATGCTCACAAGTTTAAGGGATACCATTTCCCACATTCACCATCACACCCCACATTCATTCACACATCACAATTAACACTATACATAGAGTATAAGGTTTACCATATCCTCATCACGGAAACCATATCGAAATTAATGTAGAAGAAGGCAGAACAGTTCACTGTTCTGTCCTGAGGAACTTGGCGGCAGTCTCTGGCCGCTGACTCAGGGGCAGGGGCATGGTCGATGGACGCCAAGCATGATCTGAGCGTCCAGGGACCTTGCCGTCGAATCAGGTCTGTGCAGAAACACAAACCCGAGCTTGAAACTTGGGTGAATGGGAGGTTCTAGGACTCGAGGAAAAATGCTCAAAAATCATAAAACCGACCTAGACTCATAAGGGGACATCATGGGTAGGTCACTTGCCTTTCAGAAATTTCTCCAAGGGATCTAGGGCTCGGTGAAGACCTCCTTGGGCAGTCCCAAGAAAGTTGCAGAAAGGCCTCCAAGATCACCTTCCTCCGGGTTCTTGGATGAGCTCCACAGCAAGGGGACGATGGGGAAGCCTTCTCCTTTGCTCCAGCTTCCTTCTTGTCGGGGAAGATGGCCGGATCAACCTCCAAGGGGTCGGATTTTTTGGGTGCCAAGGTGGGGTTTTCTCACAGTTTTCTCTCTAGGGTTTTTCCTCTCTCTTTTCCTCTCTTGCAAGGGTGATGGGAAGAGTGGGGAGAGGCCATTTCGGGTTTAGACTTAAGGAGAGTCTCTCTCCCACTCACTAGGGTGATAGGACCCCTCAGAGCCGTTGGGGGACATCCCCCAATGGGTGGCCATACCTTGTTTCAGAAGCTTGCAGCTCTGCTGCGCATGCAGGTCATAGAAATTGGCGTCCATATCGCTGGACGCCCGGATTAGTATCGGCGTCTAGGTCTGGACGCTGACACCACCTCAGCGGCCAGGGGTTGACGCCAAGGGGCCTTCAGCCAGAACTCTAAATTATGCAGAAAACCATGCATATATACATGCAATATACATACGGTATTGTATCTATACTATCATCATGTAATACATACATTATATATACTTAATATAAACACATGCACGTAATTATACTAATTAATGCGTACGTAAATATGTACATACATACACAAGTACAAACACACACACATAAATACAAATAATGCGACGGAAATTAGAGGGCCTTACAGAATAAGTCAACCAAAATCTGTAAGTTATTCTCTTACACTGATAGTTAAAGTTCAGAGCATGAATTTTTTCTAAGTCCACATCGATTTCCTTTGTAAAGAACGATTCTATCACTACAATGATTTCATCTTATAATGATTTGATAAGTGAGTATAACGATTTCGGCTTCACAACGATTTCATAAGTGAAATATCGATTTCGGCTTCACAACGATTTCATAAGTGAAACATCGATTTCAGTCTCACAACAATTCATAAGTGAAACATCGATTTCGGTCTCACAACGATTTCATAAGTGAAACATCGATTTCGGTCTTACAACGATTTCGTAGTGAAACATCAATTTTGTTCTTACAACGATTTCATAAGTGAAACATCGATTTCATATGTGAAACATTCATTTCGATCTCACAATAATTTCGGCTTCACAATGATTTCGTAAGTGAAACATCGATTTTGGTCTCACAACGATTCGTTAAGTGAAACAACGATACTCGCTCATGAACATCCACAACATCAGGGACACATACACGGTGCTGAAATCTAATAGCACTGTCCTCATCTCGAGCAATGCCTGCCTTGCCCACCATCTCCTGAAGCCTGGGATCAACCTTCTGCTGTTCGATCACCTCGTCCAAAACTGTGGACCGGATAGACAACTGTGCCACGAAAGCCTGACACAACTGTGGCTCTAGCTTGGTCATAGCACATGCCGCATCCTCAAGCATCTTCCAATCTAGCTGAAGGAAGGACCTCTTCTTGCTGAGTGCATCTGCCACGACATTCTCCTTCCTTGGATGGTACTGAAGCTCGAAGTCATAGTCCTTAAGAAACTCTATCCGCCTTCTCTACCGTAGGTTCAACTCCTTCTGAGAGAAAAGATACCTCAGACTCTTGTGCTCAGTAAACACCTCGAACATGACACCATAAAGATAGTGTTTCCAGATCTTCAGTGCATGAACCACAGCCACTAACTCCAAATCATGGGTTGGATAGTTACGTTCATGCTCCTTTAACTAGCGAGAAGCATAGGCAACTACCTTACCATGATGCATCAACACACAACCAAGGCCTATCTGAGAAGCATCAGAATAGATAGAAAAACCCTCTACACCACTAGGCAAGATCAACACGGGTGCAGATGTAAGCCTCATCTTCAGCAACTGGAAGCTGCTCTCACAATCATCAGACCACACATACTTCACCCCTTTCCTAGTTAGCTTACTCAAAGGTGCAGTGATAGAGGCAAAGCCTTCAATGAATCGCCTATAATAGCCTGCTAACCCAAGGAAACTCCTGATCTCAGATGGTGTCCTTGGTGTCTCCCACCCTAACACCGCCTGAACCTTCGCCGGATCAACAACTACTCCAGCGCCTGATATAACATGCCTAAGGAAATGAACCTCATGCATCCAGAAGTTGCACTTGCTGAACTTAGCATACAGCTTGTGCTCTCGGAGAACCTCCAGAACAATCCTCAGATGCTCACGTGTGTAACCTCATCAGGAGAATAGACTAATAGATCGTCTATGAACACCACAATAAAACTATTCAAATATGGCCTAAACACCCTGTTCATGAGATCCATGAATGCTATAGGGGCGTTAGTCAGACCAAATGGAAGCACAAGAAACTCATAGTGTCCATAGAAGGTCCTGAATGCAGTCTTGGACACATCTTCTCCCTTGATCCTCACGGATGGTAGCCGGACCGCAGATCAATCTTGGAAAACACAGATGCATTTTGCAGCTGATCGAACAAATCACCAATCCACGGCAAGGGGTACCAGTTCTTCACTGTCACCTGGTTGAGCTTCCTGTAGTCGATACACAGCCTAAGGGAACCGTCTTTCTTCTTCACGAATAGTACAGGTGTGCCCCATGGTGACACACTAGGGTGAATGAACGCCTTATCAAGCAGATCCTGCAGTTGCTTCCTTAACTTGGCTAGCTCCGTAGGTGCCATCCGATATGGAGCCTTAGAGATAGGTGAGGTGCCTGGAAGCAACTCTATAGTGAACTCTATCTCCCTTGCTGGTGACAATCCAGACAAATCATCAGGGAACACGTCTGGAAACTCCTGCACTACCTCAATCTCCTCAAGGGTAGATGACTGATCATCCTTGGGACTAATACCATGCTGGCAAGAAAAGCGTCACAACCCTTGTTCACCATCCTCATAGCCTTTATGGCGGAGATCACAAATCTTCCTGCTAATTCCTTGGAAACGGATGTGAGAACTCATCCTTTCCAGGAATACGGAAAGTAATCTTCTTCCCCTGTAATCCACCAAAGCATAGTGCTCCTCAAGCCAATCCAGACCATGTATGCCATCATAGTCCTTCATCTTGAGCAAGTAGAAGCACCTGAACAAGCCTTGGTCTTCAATGCACACAGGTAAGGATGGAATGCACTTCTTGGTCGCTACCGTACCTACTGGTGTGTGTGCAGACAAAGGACTTCTAACTCCTCTGCCTGAACTCCAGACTCTGCTGCTAACTACTTGGCAAACCGCTCGGAAATAAACGAGTGTGTAGCACCCGTATCAACCAACACTCGAGCTTGCACACCCATGACTAGAACCGTACCTTCCGTGACGTTCTCGGCCTGCTCTGCATCCTCTCGTGCTAGTGCAAACACTCGGGCTTGGGCCTGAGGCCTTCCTTGTCACCCTGCCACTAGTGGTGCTACTGCTACCACTGCTGGGGCTAGTGCTCATCTCTGAGCGAATTACTGAAGTCTGGGGCAATCTCTGATCTGGTGCTCGGTGCTGCCACACTTCAGACACTTCCTTGCTAGCTTCCTCCACAATGAGGACACATCTTCTTGTCACTGGGCTTGCTGCTCACCCCTCTCTCACGCCTCTCTTGTCCTCCCGAGCCTGAGTACCACGCCTACCACGACTCTCCATTGTCTGTAAAATAATTAACTCAGTTAGAATCTAAGTTACTTAGTCCTAACCTTTTTCTTACTATCTTTAATTCATTATTAGATATTTTCCATATGTATGGACTAATTCTATAAAGACTTTGAAATATTGTGTAGATGATGGCTTGTTTATGTACAATCTCAACCTGTTACTCTTGATACCAATCTCTGTAACAACCCTCTTTAAAATGGTACGATTATACCAATCTACGTCGATATAAAGGGCATCGTCACAGTGGGACATGTACCCAACACAACACAGTAGGTCGAGATGTACATAAATAACAAAGAAAGTACAGTGGAAACGAAAGATATTCTTATTCCATCATCAATCAACATTCCACAGTCTATATAGTAGCATGAAAAATAAACCATGTCCACAATTATACAAGTCCATATCATATCACCATTGTCCACATACTAGTAAATGAAAATGTAGTCTAAACAAGTAGTCTCCACAAGCACAGCTACTCCTCTAGCTCGGAGTCGCTCCTCACACAGTCCTCCTCTAGCATGGGGACACCTATCTCACCTATATGTTAAAGCAAGTATGAGTCTTCAGAAAGACCCAACAAGCAACCCATTGCACATCCTTACACATATCACATTTCTACTATTCTTTTAATCAACAAGAGAAGTATGGCACATGGTTTATGTCCAAATAAACAAGTACACAAGAATAACCTATACATGCATTCTACACATGGTCATTAACTTGGTTCATGGTACCAATTTCAATTCATTCATATCATTTCATATTTCTAAACAAATAGATCATGGAATTAAGCACATGGTTACTAACAAACCTAGCATGATATCTACCACTTTTCACCTGCTTTTATATCACATAACCACATCTTTTACTTGCTATTTTAACATAAATAAAACACATTCACATGGCTTCACACTTTTCCACATGGTAACACATTAACACATCACTATCATATTATCACATTATACATTTACACACTTTTCACACTTTTACACATTAATTGTTGTGACACATAGTCCGAACCACCATAAAGAAGGAACACATTCACATAACACATACCCGTCATCTAGGCATTATAGTGATGAATCTTGGTAATTGTGCAGAACCGGGAGAAGCCCTCTCCACCCTAACCAGTGGTACTTGTCCACCTCCAGGATTTCATCCTGATGCCCACAGGATATCACATACACATTGAGCCTTCCAAAGGGACTTTCTACAGTACGGCTCCACAACCTTCTATGGTAGCAGTGTCAATTTCGGCACATAATCCACTTAAACACATTGTCTCACTTAATCATATGATTAACATCATTTACATGCACTATTTAGTCCATTCACATGCACTTTATTTAAACATATATACTTCAGTTTATAGAACCTGTCATGACTATTTTGCAGTGTCAAATTAAGCATAACAATACCTAAGCAGGATACTAATCACTTGAAAAATACATTTTCTAATCAAACATACTTAACATGACTTTAATTGTAAGGCCCTAGAATTTTACTCTCTTATATAGAGTTTGATTGTGTGAGAAATGGATTTTGTATGTGTAGACATATGTATGTGTATATAAATAAACTATTTGATGTATTGTTGTAAATATATATATGTATATCTATTGTATATATATATATATATTATTCATTCACATTGCATGAATGGTATTCATTTTCTAATGTATACATTGTATATTACATGTTTTGCATTGTGTAAATATAGTTTTATGCATTTTTAATTTCTGGCCGAAATGTCATTTGGCGTCAACATGAGTTGATGTTGAGTAGAGGTCAGCGCCATATCGATGATGCCAACCTCATATAGGCGGCCATTGATTTGACGTCTAAACCCCAGATCTAGTTGCACTACAGATTCGGAAACACCCGCGATTTTATCGGCCCTTTTAGGAAACCGTCCCCAACGGTCATCCCTCTCTGCCTACACATACCCAAGACCCCGAGGTTCTATAAAAACCACCCTTTTGCGGTCGGATCAACCCTTTGGCTTTTGTCAAAACCCTAGAACCCTTCTGTGCGAAACCCATTCTTTGAACTCTTGGATCCGACGATTTGAGGCTTCTTCCGGCGTTCTACCACGACTGGGAGGAAGACTAATCAATGAGGAAGGTTTCCTCGACTCCGGTGTGCAGCAAAGATCAACACAGAACCCGGATCGAGGAGATTTTGGAGGCTTCTTGGCACAGGCCGAGGAGAGCTTCTTCACCTAAATCTCCATCTGTGGAATTTTTCAAAGGCAAGTAAACCCTCACACTACTCATACATGCATCTAGTAGGTCCTAGGTATTTTTCCGGAATTTATTCGTCCTAGAACCCCCTCTTCATTCGACTTTTGAGTTCAGTCTGTGTTTTACACAGACAGGAACTTAACAGCACCTTTTGCTGTCGTTAAGATCCGAGGTTAGCGGCCACATATGTTGCCGTCAACCAGTACGTGGCCACACCCTTGCCGCTGAGTTCTTCAAGCAAGAACAGTGTGCTGTTTGTCCCTTTATAATTTATTTTTTAGATTTCTGCACATGAGATATACTATAAATTTATATGCTATGTATACTTCGAGTGGATGATTTTGTGAAATTTTGTAAAATTTTCATTGAATTCTATTTATTAAAATTCTTGAAATGTATGTCACACAGGTTTTCCAACCTTGAAAGTTACTGATTGTGTGATCCATGTGGAATTTGGATGTTAGAGAATTTCTGTACAATGTGGGTATCAGTTCATGCCATGAGAGTTTGGAAATTTTCTGATATCTGTGTAAATAGTTATATTTTCTAAACTGTAAATCAGTGAGCATGCATTATCGGTTTTAAATCTCTAATAAATTGTATGATGTAAATAAATTCTCAAAAATTGCATGTAATATCATGACTATTGGTCACGATTTTTAGAATAGATAATATGTATATGGCACTGTGCAGCATGCTTAATTGATGACTTCATAAATTAGGCAGAATGCATGTTTTATTATCATAAATTGTGTATGACTCCAAAAAATGTGAAATTAGATATGCATGATGTTTAATTTGTAAACAGTCTATGGTTAAAATTGCATGTGAATTGGACAACTGTAGTACTGATTTGATTATTATATGTTGAAATAATTAGTTAAAGCATGTTTAGAGTAATTAGTGATAAATTTGATAATTACAGTATGATTTATAATTGAATTGTAACTGTTTAACTTTGTAAATAGTAGTACCATGTTAGGTAACCTGAATCATGTGCAAGTATGTGAATATAGAACTAATGTGTTAAATGATATGAAAATAGTGTGTGTTTAAAAATGGGAAAATGTGTAAATGTGCCATGGGTGACACTGCTACCTTAGAGGGCTGAGGAACTGTACCGTAGTAAAGTCCCTACAGGAGGTTCATATGAGTATGAGATCCCATGGGCATTAGGATAAAATCCTGGAAGTTGACAAGTACCACTGGTTAGGGTGGAGAGTGCTTCTCCCGGTTCTGCGCAGTAACTAAGGTCTATCACTATATTGCCTAGGTGATAGATATGTGTGTGATGAGATAATGTGTGTCCTTCTAGAGGTGGTTTGGACTATGTGTCACAGCATTTAAATGAGAAAAATATGAGTATGAGTATGTGAAATGTGAATATGTAAAATGTGTAAGTGATCTTGTGAATATGTGAAAGTAACATGAGAGCATATGAATCTTTTATGAATGTGCTAAATTCATGTAAAACAGCAGCTATATGTGTATAAAAGTATGCCATGTATGTGAGAATGCTCATAGAATTCATGCTAGGATTATCTTTCCGTTATGTGTAAACCCCGTGCTTACCTTGCTTTTATATCATAGCATGAATAGAATAATTATGCCTTGAGTTAGCATGTTAAAGAATGCGTAGAAAACATGTGATAGGTTTCCTTATTGTAAATGAACATAAACCATGTACCATGTACTATAAATTGTTGTAGTACATGTTTAGGTTTTCTTAAAAGATTGTTTAATCCATGCTACCTGTATTGGTTATTTTGTTTAAATGTAAAGTGTCCATGTGGTGTATGTATGTTTAATGTGAATGGAATTACTTGCTGAGTCTTTAGACTCACTTTTGCTTCGGCGTACAGGTGCAGATATTCCTACTTCTTCCGAGGAGATAGTCAGAGTGACTCGGAGCGTGAGTAGGAGACCTTGGTAGAGAATTGTACTTTTGTACCTTTCATTTTCACAGTGTGTAATAAAGGAGGATTTGTATTAAATTGAGATTATGTAATTTATTGTAGTTGCAAGTTGTGGACAATGTAATTTATTTTAATTTCTCATTTATGGAATGGTTAGTTTCCTTTGTACTATATAGACTGTGGATAAATGTGGATGATGGAATAAGATGTTATTTTCAGTTCCTTCCTATTTCCGCTGTTATGTGTTCATATTTATGTACGTCTAGACCTATTGAATGTGTTGGGTAAATGTCCCACGGTGGCGACGCTTTCTATATCGAGGTGGGTTGGTATAACCGTACCGGTATAAGAGGGTCGTTACATTAATACCCTTTATAAGTGCAAACAATACCTATGGATCTCAAAATAGTCACAAATTTTAACTACAAACTCTACAAATAGCATAATCATATGGCAAAGTTTTCGGAATTTTTCGTAATAGTATACTATTTTTAACATTTAATACTGATTACATGCAATGTTTGTAAGATATTACACTTTAACATGATAGATAGTTAACAATTGGTTGTTCTCAAAAACATGTAAACAGTAGCCCTAAGTTCATGAAAATTTTCTGAAATAATAACATGCATCAAATCTAATTATCCTGAATTTAACTCTATCATATCATGTATATTCCTCCATAACATAAATTATCTTAAATGTATTCATGATCAGAATTTGACAGAAATTCATGGTTTGACCCTAAGACAATACCTGAACATCCATAATTTCTACAGCATGAGTAGACATCCAGAAATCTAAAAATCATAGTACAAATATTAAACACATAATTTTGCAGAAAATAGATGAACTTGACGGCAAGGGTTCTGCCATCAATATGGGTTAAGGGCACCATCGATTGCCGTTAACTCATGAACTTGGCGGCAACAAGGTTGCTGTCAACCTCCTGTCTGAAAAAAAGTGCAGATCGAACACAGAAAAAGATAGAATTTTGGGGTCTAGGGCACGATGCAAAAATCTGTAAAAATGCCTAAACCCTAGGGGACATGTCTCGGGATGAAACCCATAAGTTACTTGCTTGAAGAAAAACCTCAGAAGATCAAATTAGGCGATGAAGCTATTAGGATCAGATATTCGGTATATGGCAAAGCTAGAGGGGGGGGGGGGTTTTGAATAGATTTGCAGCGGAAACTTAAGCAAATTAAAAAATTACTTTGGATAAATAATCTACTCAATTAAAACCCCTTTGATCTGATGTAATGTGTGTGAACAAATTAACAAGTAGTGTGTAGACGAAATCCCTACACATGCATCTAGCGCAACACAATGCAAACCACAGTGCACAGGGATTTTTTAGGTGGTTCGGAGATCACACCATGTGACTCCTACGTCCACCGCTCACACAGTGATGACACACTACTCAAGAACATAGTACAACACACACACACGAGCACAACAGCTCAACCACACATGCACACACGCTAGATCAAGTCCACAAAAGATCAGATCCTCTAGCCCTAATCTGATCAAGACACCGCACACACGTTGTCTGATGCAAACACGCAACCAGATCAACAATCCGTACGTGGATCAAGCACAAGGAACGCTTGAACCATTACCACACACACAAGATATGAAAGGTAGAATAAAAGAAGAGTTCTGAGTTGAAGATCAAATCCAAATGAAGAACCTTCGTGGTGGTCGTCCAGAAGAACTTCAACTTCATGTTGATGATGATCAGACGATGTAGAAGAAGCTTGATTCATGGACAAACCACTTCACCTCCGCTCGTGAGATGGATCTTCCTCGCGCTCGATGGAGAGTTGAAGCAGAAAACAGGGGAACCTTCTTCTTCTTGTTCTTGGCTTAGGTGTTTTTGTGTGGAGGCTCCTTGCTGCAAAAATACCTCTATATGGTCTATATATAGTGGTGTCCAAGCATAGAGAGTTGTGCTAAAAGGAAACACCAAATAAGATCATATCATAACCATCGGATCTCTCAAAACTCCGTCTGTCGACACCGACTTGCTACTGTCGACAGGTGCTAACAAGTTTGCAAAATCCAGAAGACTGGCCTTCTGAGAAAACCATTTTCTGTGTGTATCTTTCGATAGGCTACAGTGTATCTGTAGACAGGCTACAGTGTATCTGTGTGTCATGTCACTATTCATCTTTTGACAGGTACCGACAGGTTTCCAATTTCTTGAGCTTTTGCTCTTGTCTTTGGTACATTGTCTTGCATAAAATCTCACCTACATTTAAGAAAATTATTAGTGATATATATGAACATATAAATGAGCAAGTTAGACATGTTTTTCTTGATTAGCATTTCTTTTCTTGATTAACATTTGCTTGACTTGACATTCTCATTATGTTTCACATATTCACATCACATCAATTGTATTGTTCATGAAATGCTCATCATCAAAAACAAACATACCATATGTGAACTTAACATTCTCATGTAAACCCCATTCTCCCTCTTTTGATGATGAACAAAAATTTCAATTTATACACAATTGATGTTTCTCCCCCTTTTGGCAACATCCAAAAAGATAAGTCATGCACAAATGGATAAGAATGAAGCAAAGAACTATGTTCCAGTCATTGATCAATAAGTACACACAGTTACAAAAAAAAGGTAATCCATTGCATGAAACAACAAAAAGCAAAGTGAAGGGGAAAGAGATACGGAGTTAATAGACTGATGACTCAAAGAAGTGGAAGGAAATGAATCACAGAACTGTGTGACCATAGAACTGAATTGTGAAAGATATGAGTGGGGAATGAGTGTTCAATTAGAAATTTAAGGTGAGAACTGGCTTATACCCATTGCAAGATGTCATAGACACTAGTAGTTGGACACATAAAATTCCACAATGGTTAAGAAATAATACTTCGGAATCTCAAGTTGTAGCATTTAGAAGACATCGTTCAAAAACATTGAAAATAAGATAACCCCTTTGAATAAAACCGTTGTAGAAAAACATGTTCCTTTGTGGGTGATGATCAGTTGGTACTTGAAAGTAATGTCTACATGAGCGATTAACAATAAACAATATATTGCCCTTGATGTAAAAACATGGAGGCTACACTCTATTTCTTGCATTGAATTTTTTCTTTGTTAAGTTAATGTGGGAAAAGTAGTAATTAAGATAACTTTCACCTTTTGACGTGAAGGTAGATATTTGGGATGCCCGTACCCCCAGTTACTCAGTGTAAGTGACCATCATACCATTGTACAGAGATAATGAAAGTACTTTTTGACGCGAAGACAGACATTTGTGATGCCCATGTCTCGGTTACTCGGTAATACTCATCATTGCTCTACCTTTATCCCATTCAAATACTTTTTGTTTGAACTTTGAGTTTAGAAATAGGTAGCTTTTCTCCTTTTGTTTTAATTCTTAAATCATGATCAAAAGGCTATTTAAGGTCAAAAGCCAATGTAAAACATAAAGTTCAATAACCTTCGTACTTATTAATCCACTTGAGAAAAATGATTATTTGCAAGGGAGTTATTCAAGTGAGTTAGGTTAGAATCATTAGATTATCAATATTTTCTAGATGACACAACCTAGACTCAAACACAAAATATTATATCAAAATCATTGTGATTAAGTCAATGTCTTGATACTATGTGAGTATGAAAGATTGCAATTGTAACGACCCTCTTCATACCGGTACGATTATACCATCCCATCGATAAAAAGGGCGTCGTCACAGTGGGACATGTACCCAACACTGGTCAATAGGTTGATATGTACCTGGATAGCAATAGAGTACATCGGAATAAAATAAACAACTCAACTCTTAACCCCTCACCACACACATTCCCACATCAATAGCGAAATGGAAAGACAATGTCACATTATACAAAATAAAGAGAACTACAATGCCCAAATATTGTCCATACATAATCCTTTGTGCAAAAGAAAAGTACAACTGGTAACAGCTCCACAAAATAGTCTTCTATATGATGATCCTCGTCACGCTTCCTTCTAGTGCACGATACCTGTCAACCTGTACGCCGAAGCAAGAGTGAGTCCAAAGACTCAGCAAGCAAGCCTACCCATAACATACACGTATAAGTCATAGGGGTTTTACATGCACATTTACAATTTTCAAAACATGGCATACTAGTCATTTCCGAGGTTTCAACCTATCATGAAAGTTTTACAAGTTTATACATGGATCATGCTTTCAGATTTTGTAGGAATAAAATTTACCTATCACATGCTCTCTATTCAATTTACTTATGAAACTTGTCTTTAAAGAGCCAAGACATGAGAGCTACTAACATGAACATGGTGCACACATGAAAGGAAACACAACTAGCATGGATCTTACATGTTTTTAGACAAATATATGGACATTTCTGCATGCTTTAGGTTGCTGATTTCACATGATTCAATGGCTATAAATCTACACATGAGAGCTACAACGTTGCTTAAAACATATCATGTGAACAAACAATCATGCTATCTTGTACCGTTATCCCCAATTATCCCTAACATGGATCCTAAACATCTTTGCACATAATAACATGATGATAATAACATAAATTCACTGATTTCATATGATTTCAGATTTGTCTCACAGGGTTTCAATAACATATTCTCGCATTTTCAGTTTCACATTATTGCACACTTACTCATTCACATTGTTCATTTTTACGCATTTGATATGTACACATGTTCACACTTACACAATTTACTCATTTCCACATCATTTTCTCTTCCACTTTCACTTATCACATATCACGTCGATTGCACTTACCACGTGCATCTTGGGCACTTACCACGTTCCATGTTCACATATTTCACACTTTAGTCATTTTTCATTACTTAAACAATTTGCCATGACACATAGTCCTAACCACCAGTAGAGGACACTAACAACTATCTCATAGCTCGTGCTCATTCCTTAGCACAGCTCTCAACACAACTCATGACACAACACATGATACAACTCATACACATACTCACCACCTAGGCAATACAGCGGTGAATCTTGGTAACTGCGCAGACCGGGAGAAGCCCTCTCCACCATATTCAGTGGTACTTGTCCACCTCCGGGGTTTTCCCAATGCCTTTGGGACAAACTTATATCACATGGAGCCTTCTATAGGACTTTTCTATATACGGCTCCCGATGCCTCTAGGGTAGTAGTGTCACATAGGCACACTTTTACACTTTACTCATACCGAGTTTTAACACGTATTTTACATATACACTCATATCTCCTTTGTTTTCTCACGCACAATGTGTCTTTATTTTTCACCTAATCATGCTACTACTGATTTCAGGTGTTTAACACAGTAAATACACTAATCAGGTTGGATCAAGTAATAACTATCCACATTACGATAACATACGTAATTTATTCATTTCACATGAAAATGCATAACTTCTTATTACTGGTCCAAATGACCTGAAATTTTAACCACATGCTGTTTTCGGGTTCAAGATCATACACTCAAATTTTCAGATTTTGTTCTGAGCTAAATAGAATTTACAGAAAATAAAACACATATTTAGCATGCCTTAGTAACTTAAGTTAACATGGGGTTTAACAGCTTGTAATTTAGCCACTTGCTGTTTAAACAAGCTACTAACATATGCAGGAATTGAGGATACAAAATTGCCCTAATCTACATCTATGGATTGAACCCCACAAACCATTCTTGCATGCTTTTATTTTACCGAACCGAGCTTATTTACAAATTGCACAAGCATGGATAAGTTACCAAAATTTGCAAACACAGATGCTGACCCACTGATCTTCATGATTAGACTAAACCAAGGCATTATACTAATTCAAATCATGAACAAGGATTGCAAGATTATCTACAAGTCATGCTCACAAGTTTAAAAGATACCATTATCCCACATTCACCATCCCACACCACATTCATCCATACATCACAATCAACAATATACATAGAGTATAAGGTTTACCATATATCCTCACCACGGAAAACATATCGAATTAATACATAAGAAGGACATAACAGCTCACTGTTCTGTCCAGAGGAACTAGGCGGCGGTCTCTGGCCGCTGACTCAGGGTCAGCGGCATGGCGATGGACGCCAGCTCATCACAGGCGTCCAGGGACCTTGCCGTCGAATCAGGTCTGTGCAGAAACACAGACCTGAGCTCTGAAACTTGGGTGAATGAGAGGGTCTAGACTCGAGGAGGAAAATTCCATAAAAATAGCAAAACCCACCTAGACTCATACGGGGACATCATAGATAGGTCACTTGCCTTTCACAAATTCCTCCAAGGGGTCTAGGGCTCGGTGAAGACCTCCTTGGGCAGTCCCAAGAAGTTGCAGAATGGCCTCCAAGATCACCCTCCTCCGGGTTCTTGATGAGCTCCACAGCAAGGGGATGATGGATAGGCCTTCTCCTTTGCTCCAGCTTCCTTCTTGTCATAGTAGATGGCCGGATCAACCTCCAGGGGGTCGGATTTGTAGGTGCTAAAGGGGGTTTTCTCACAGACTTTCTCTAGGGTTTTCTTTCTCTATTTCTCCTCTTGCAAGGGTGAAGGAAAGAGTGGGGAGAGCCATTTCGGGTTCAGACTTAAGGGAGTCTCTCTCCCACTCACTAGGGTGATAGGACACCCTTCAGAGCCGTTGGGGGACATCCCCCAATGGTTGGCTTGCCTTGCTTCAGAAGCTTGCAGCTCTGCTGCGCATGCAGGCCAGAGAGATTGACGTCCATATCGCTGGACGCCGGAGTTAGTGTTGGCGTCCATGTCTGGACGCTGACACTGGCTCAACGGCCTGGGCTTGACGCCAAGGTGCCTTCGGCCAGAACCCTAAATTATGCAGAAAATCACGCATACCAAGCTTATATACATGCAATATGTATACGGTATTATATCCATACTATCACCATGCAATACATACCTTATTTATATTTAATAAACACATTGACGCTGATTGGCCCTTCGGCCAGAACTTAAAACATGCAGAAACTATGCTTACTCTATATATACATACAATGTATAAGGTGTAACATGTATATTACCCTACCAGGCAATCAATATCATTCATACCTAGGCATACACAAGCATACATAAATACACTAAGATAGATGTACGTAGATATCTACCTATGCGTACATGATGTTTTACATAAGGGTGACTCAACACCCGGCAAAGTAAATGACAAGAGTTATGAGGGCTTCGCAAATCATCAGGAGGTGATATGAATTATGTTAGCTAGGAATAATCTATTCGATAAAATAGTCCTTGCACACACACACTTGATTTGACATATATATAGTATACACACACGGGTGTAGCATACTTATGTACATTATGCTTGGAATAGATGGATACAACTGCGCACCGGTAATTAGATTAACTTACACAACTTTACCTAACATTGCTTAGGTACTATGCATAGGATTCCTTAATATGTACTATATGCATAATTTAGCCAATTGACTATTCTCACCTAAATATCATAAAAATACATTCATGTTATTCATGAGGAGTATAGAATCTCAATATAAACTACTAATTACACCTACCATGCTTGAACTCTTTATGCATATGCAATGTACGAAGTACAATATTCACATTAGCTAAACCATGCAAATGAGCAACGCTTACAACTAATCATACACATGCACACACAAATACACCAAGGTGTTATGCATGTAGAGTTAGGTATACAATTGTCACACGCACAAGATAACATACATACGTACATACACATATGTACTTCATACACTCCCATACAAAATTCCATGAAATAGGTAGTATAGGATTTCTTCAATATTAGATAGCACACGCATAGTATTATTCAAGTATCCTAAGTCAGAGATTCTTGGTATTCGTAATACACTTCTAATTAGCTAATTGTTCACTTCTACACTAATTATCATATACACGCATGTATATATATATAGATATACGCACATGCTCATGCTCAAAAGAAAGATAAAACTTATAGCAGGCACAATGAACTACGCATGCTAAGCACACAACAACTGAACACCCAACACACCATTCATATACATACAGATATATAAAGAGGATAAAAATCCGAGGTCTTACAGCAATGAATATAAGTCCCTATCTCCCCTTGCATCAATAATATGAACATACTCATAAAGAAAGGATTAGAAAGATGAAGATTTATGATGAAGTGTATCTGTTGACAGTAAACATGAGCCTGTCGACAGATGCAGACAGTTGTGAAGTTCTGGGTTCAGGCAAGGTATGGGCTGTCGACAGCTGGGGTGCTGGCTGTCGATAGATATAGACAGACAGAAAATATGAAGTTTGGAACTGTGCCGGCTGTCGACAGCTGAAGAAGTGGCTGTCGACAGATGCACGAAGGGTGCAATTTCTGGGTTCTGTGAAGGCATATCTGTCGACAGGGGCTTTGAAACTTCAACTTTAAGGCTTTGAATTGAGAGTGATTTGAACCATAAGATTGAGGGATAAATACACATTGAATATGAAGGGTATCCCTTATGAATTTCACTCACCTAGCCTTAACTTACTCCCCATAGAGTGTGCGTAAGATGATTCATCATTCAAGCAATCAATCAATGAGATACACAAACATACCAAGTATTTGCACATAAAGAACATCCATAAGCATAAAAACACCAACATTCATTCTTTTAAAGAGAGACATGTGGCAAGATTGATGTGAAATAATGTCCCTCAAACAACTCACTCAAAACTCTTTTTGACTTACTCCCCATAATGTATGCATGGTATTGAATGAACATTCAAACAATTCACACATGTTCATGTCAAGCAATTTGCACAAGGAGAGTATAAACGTGATCAATTGAGGTTCTTGAGATTATGAATTTTTGATAATCTTTATGTAGTAGAAGACTATTGATACTTGGCGGAGAATATTTCTCACGTATAATGAAAGTTTCCAGACAAGCCGGACTTGTCCTTCCACATTTCACCATTTAATATACCAAATAGTCACTACATAAAAGATCCATTTTTATTATTATTTTAACATGACTCTAATGGCTAAGAAGCATTGTCATTTGGGGATAGCATCAAAACACATTTTTCATTGCTCAGATAGAATTAAAAATCCATTTCAATTCTAGCAGTTCAAATCTGTAGTGATAAAGAGATTTTACCTGAACAGTCGCCAATTTCAATCTAAATTTTTACCTTTGTTCTCCAATCATTTCTTGCCTTGCACAGCCAATGTCATGAATCCATTTAAACTGTATGGCTGCAAGACATCTCACTTGTTCATTAAGCTGGTTTTGGAACCCACACTTGCTTAGGTCCTACAATGACGTCAATGTTAGAATTCAACAATGATTTCTGAATCCAAAGTGATTTTATTTTTGAATAGCTGTATTTCTTTCATTAATGAAATTATCAGCATGGAGCTTGGGACATGCACAAGATAACCATTTCTATGCCAACAGTCCCTAGAGACATGACCATGTTGATGACATGCATAGTATTGAACTGTTTTAGCATATTTGTGAGAGTGTGGATTTTTCTTCAAACAGAATTTAGCAAGATGACCAAGTCTATTGCATTTGAAGCAAACGGGTTGAATACTTACCTGGAGCTTACCATAGGGTATTGCATTTGCTAGAATCTCTGAGGTCCTTTAGAGTGCCTTTGATTATCCTTGGGTTGAGAAGAAGGAGATGGTACCCTTTGGTATCTCTTGGCATGATGTGGAGTTGGAGATTTCCTTGAAACATTCTGGGCTGCTGGAGGAGGTGTGGAGACCTTGTAGACTCTTGTTCTTTTTCCATTTTCTTTTTCTGGTTTTCAATTGAAACATGATTCCTTTTTTTGCAGCATTTTGTTCATTTTCATTTTGTTTAATAACCACTTCAAGTTCATTTGTCAATTTTTTCTTTTCAGCTTTCAATGCAACAATTTCTTTTTCAGAAGTTATAAGTGATTTTTCATGACATCCAGACCATTTTGTATTTTGTTCTTTTCAATTTCACTTTGAACAACTTGATTTTCTAAGTCAGCAATTTTCTTCTTAAAATTGTTCCATTCATCATTTAATGGTATGTCATGATATAAACTTTCAATCTTCTTTTTCAGATGATTATTTTCCTCAACCAGTTGATTGTATTTTTCTTTTATTTGGTGATCATGAGCCATGTTGGAGATTTGTTTGTTCAATTGATCATTATCAAATTTGATATTCTCATTATGATCAATCAATTTTTTTTTCATTTTTGAAATCAAAAATTTCAGATTCAAGCTGATCATGATCTTTTTCAATTTAGAAAACATGATTCCATAGTTTTTGACTTCATTTTCCAATTTTTCATTTTCTTCATAGAATGCTTGGGCATTATCAATTATCATTTCATTCTTCTCTAATTTTTCTTTTAGTTCTTGTTTTGAGCTTTTACCTTCTTAAATTGATTGGATAAGTGCTCATAGCATTCTATCAATTCATCATAGGATATATCATCCTCTGAATCAGAATTAGATATTGATGCATCAAATAGATCTGAATTGGATTTACCTGACCTTTGAGAGTTTCTTGACTTCTCTAACAGATGTGATCCTTCAGATTCATCTGAACGGGAAGAGCCTCTTGAGCTGCCATGAGCCATGTAGCATTTTTCTTCCGTTCCCTTTCTAGACTTGCATGTTTCATAGAGGAGACCTGCATTTTATCAACCTTGTCATCAAACTCAATTATCATAGGTCTATTTATGATGCTTGAGAACTTAGCCATATTTCTGAATATGTTTCAGATGATTAGACCAATCAACAAAATATTGAGTGAGATCAAAAGGCAATCAATCAGTTCAATCAAATCAAGTCAGATCAGAATCAGATTTAAACCCGCTCAACAAAGCAAGATATTGTTAGGACTCAGAGCGGTTAAGCACACAAAGACAGATCTCCCAAAGCACAACCGATGAACAGAAAACCCACTCTGATACCAATTGTTAAGATCATATATTCTGTGATGGCAAAGCTAGAAGGGGGGGTTGAATAGATTTGCAGCGGAAACTTAAGCAAATTAAAAATTACTTCGGATATAAATAAATCTACTCAATTAAAATCCCTTTGATCTGATGTAATGTGTGTGAACAATTAACAAGTAGTGTGTAGACGAAATGTCTAGGCATGCATCTAGCGCAACACAATGCAAACCACAAATCAAACCACAGTGCACAAGGGATTGTTTAGGTGGTTCGAAGATCACACCATGTGACTCCTACGTCCACCCCTCACACAGTGAGGACACACTACTCAAGAACAGAGTACAACACACACACACGAGCACAACGGCTCAACCACACACACACACGCTAGATCAAGTCCACAAAAGATTAGATCCTCTAGCCCTAATCTGATCAAGACACCACAACACGTTGTCTGATGCAAACACGCAACCAGATCAACAATCCGTACGTGGATCAAGCACAAGGAACGCTTGAACCATTACCACACACACAAATATTGAAATGTAGTAAAAGAAGAGTTCTGAGTTGAAGATCAAATCCAAATGAAGAACTCTTCGTGTGGTGGTCGTCCAGAAGAACTTTAAACTTTGTGTTGATGATGATCAGATGATGTAGAAGAAGCTTGATTCGTGGACAAACCAACTTCAACTCCGCTCGTGAGATGGATCTTCCTCGCGCTGGATGGAGAGTTGAAGCAGAAAATAGAGGAACCTTCTTCTTCTTGTTCTTGGCTTAGGGTTTTTTGTGTGGAGGCTCCTTGCTGCAAAAATACCTCTATATGGTCTATATATAGTGGGTCCAAGCATAGAGAGTCGTGCTAAAAGGAAACACCCAAATATAGATCATATCATAACCATCGGATCTTCCCAAAACTCCATCTGTCGACAGCCGACTTACTGCTGTCGATAGGTGCTGACAGGTTTGCAAAATCTAGAAGTCTGGCCTTCTGGGAAACCATTTTCTGTGTGTATCTGTGAACAGGCTACAGTGTATCTGTCGAACGGCTACAGTGTATCTGTCGACAGGCTACAATGTATCTGTGTCGACAGGCTACAGTGTATCTGTTGATAGGTCACTATTCATCTGTTGACAGGTACCGACAGGTTTCCAATTTCTTGAGCTTTTGCTCTTGTCTTTGGTACATTGTCTTGCATGGAATCTCACCTACATTTAAGAAAATTATTATGATATATAATGACCATATAAAGAACAAGTTAGACATGTTTTTCTTGATTAGCATTTGCTTTTCTTGATTAACATTTGCTTGACTTGACATTCTCATTATGTTTCACATATTCACATCACATCAATTTGTATTGTTCATGAAATTCTCATCATCAAAAACAAACATACCATATGTCAACTTAACATTCTCATGTAAACCCAACAGAAGCCCTCATCGGCCAAGCCAATAAGGTGATGCTCTTTAGCCCAAATCTGGTCCTCACGTTTGCACAGATGGTCTCCCGGAGTCAAGGGAGCTTCTTGTAGCACCAGGAAATTTTAATTACATAAAAATTCAAATAAATGGAAATAAATAATTCCATAATATCGTAGTATTTAAACATACGTATCATTATCGTACGTGCTAAAACACATCGGAAAAATCCGTAAAAATATAAATCAACCCCAAACATTTTTACTAAAAGTCTCACAATGAAATTTAGGCCAAGAAAAATCGGATTAGCCAAGTTTAAAGTGTTTCACGACTTATTATCGTAATTATGAATAAGTCGGAAAATCAGTATCACACGTACTTGGATGAGTCAGAAAATTAAATAAAATCATATATGGTCTTCAAATAATATCTTCTAATGACCCATCAAGAAATTTGGTCAATAAAACCATTGGACTAGGTTTACGAGTTATGTGACCAATTATCCAAATTAGGAAACAAGTCGGAAAACCATTAACACGAAAATACGACACACAACCAAAAATTAATAAAATGTTGAAGAGACTCCCGACATTATATTAATGACCCAATATCTTAATTTGGCCAATGGACCACATATGACCCCAAAATCAAATGAAGCTAGGAAATGCATGAAAATTCGTAGCTTAAATTAGCTAAAATAAAAAGAGGCAATTAGAGTTGAATGGGAAAGATCTTACACTCTTGGCAACCCAAATTCGTGCCTACCCACCCATAGAGGTTGCTTGATGGCCAAGACTCTCTAATGGAGGGAGAGATCTTCAAATTTTGGAAAGACACAAGCCAATCCCGTAACCCTTCTTTCCTAGTTACAATAGGACTCCTAAATACCTTGGTTACTTAAATACTCTTCACCCAAACCCTAGGGACGAGTTTACAACTTGCGGGGGTCGTGTGGAGGAGCTCTTGGGGGCTGGGGAGCTGTGGATCAACCACAAGAAGGACATCCTCTTCCCCCGTTCGTCTTCTATGACCTGCACAAACTGTCCACTTGAAGCCGATCAAAGGTAGCCAAACCTAAACCAAACCTTGCAAGTCTTATACCCCTGGAAAGAGGGTCAAGTCTACGTCCTAACCCAAGTGGAATGCTAAATTCCATGCAGTATACACAGGGTATTAGAATTCTCCTGCGAGTGGTCTGAACACGAGTTTTCTGGACGAATGAGACTTCTTCAACCCAAAAGGTAGGTTTTCTCATGCCAAACCTTAACATATCCTATATAAATGTGTAGAGAATCAAGTTAAATTTCATTTCCCACTAATTTCATCGAATTCCATTGAGTCGATTTTGAGTTATAAAAGTGTTTTCCCCAAGTCGCACATTGTCAGGGCTTTTTCTGTTCTTTATATGTTGCATGTGATTGAGACTGAATTAGAGCAAACCCACAACATGAAAGTTTTTCTACTAGTCATTCTCGTCATGTTTGTGTTGAATGTTTTGTCTAAATATCATTAGTTAGAGAGTTATAAGCATGGTAAAAGGGGTTTCTGCATGAAACTATGTTTTTCAGGTTACACTTGGTGTTATGTTGTGTTTGACTTAATTAAAGCCTATCAAACCCTCATGGTTCTAATTCTGATTTACTGGAAGCACCCTCCCATGTCTAGATTAGTTTAAAATTGGTTTCGTTATTTTTCATACACTGTACAATTTGTTCTCTATTTTTGAAGCACCTTGTGTCAATGTAAGGCTGTTCACTTATATTATTGCCCGCACATTGAGATATAAATCCTACTGGGCTAGTTTGCTCATCCCGTACTTTTATCCAATATAGGTGACTATGACATTCAAGAGGAGAGCAAGACGAGGATGGGAATGCGTCTGAGTGAAGAGCGTCCAACTATGAGTCTAGTTATAGTAGTTTGCTTTGAGTGATAGATTCATGTAGTAGGAGGAGGAATAAAATGTACTTTTTCTTTTTATTGAGTCTTAGTCCTATAATAGTTTCCATTTGGAATACAATGAGTTGAGATTTGAATAAAAGATTAGTTGAGTTCAATATTTGGGCCCTATGATGATGTATGTTGTTATACATTTAGTGCGTGCTAGCTAGAGGCTTATTTGACGACTATTCACGTCTCGGGATATCGTCTCGAATTATTTCCAATTATTATTAATATCCACTGCGTAATTCTCGGGACGTGACAGTTTAGTGGTATCAGAGCCTAGGAATACCAAATAGGATGTATGTCTCAGGAATAGGAGATACCTATGGAACCTAGGTCATGGAAATTAAATACAGTACCTGGTGAGAAGGGGTAGAGACTGGGAATATGTTAGCAAGTATTAAACACTCCTACCCATTGACTCTGATAATGTATCTAGAGACATTAATTGGTTTCCATTCTTTTCTCAGGAAACTTCATAACTCTTGCACTCAACTGCAATGGCTCGCACTAATGGCAAGCTATGCAAGAAACAGTAGCTGGATTGACTCAGGCCCTGCAAAATGTGGTTCAGGCTGGAAATCAGGTTGCTGCAGTTAGAAATGGAGCTGGTGATTTGCACTACAATTTTAGGAGTTTGAACCCTCCTCGTTTCTCTGGATCCCCTGATCCAGACGAAGCAGAGAACTGGTAGGAGGAGATAGAAAGGATCTTCCAAGTCATGCAATGCACTAACAAGGAGAAGGTGGTACTGGCCACTTTCCAATTCACTAAGGATGCCCGAGCATGGTGGAAGGCCACATCGGCCCCCCTGCCTAATGTTGGCGAACTGGAGTGGGCCAGATTCCTAGAGATATTCCGGGGAAAGTATTTCTTTGAGAGAGTCAAGGAGAAGCAGGCAGCGGAGTTTGCCGCACTAAAATAGAAAGGGATGTCCGTGGCTGAGTATGAGGCTCAGTTCGCGCGTCTTGCTGTGTATGCCCCACACTTGGTGGGAACTGAAAGACTTAAGGCAAATCGGTTCATGGATGGGCTCAGGCCTATGTTCATTGAAAGGCTTGGACCACACAACATTCAAACTTACACTGAGATGGTCCAAAGAGCTCAGCTGGTAGAAGACAACATGGCCAAAGTATAGGGCATGTAAGGCCCGTGATTTTTTTCGGGTAATTGCTTGTGTGAATAATTTTATTGTGCGTAGTACTTATTTATATGTATTGCATGAATTAGTGTTATGATAATGTATACATTGTAATATGTATATATCTATATGTGTGTGGTGGATATAGTTCTGCATGTTTTAAGTTTGTTCCATCAACCAGTTGGCGTCAACATCAGTTGACGTTGACTGTGAATCGACGGCAATATCGATGGACGCCTATTCTGAATCGACGGCCAGAGATGTTGACATCAATATCCCAGATCAGTTACGTTTTTCAGATCCGAAAACATCTCCGAAACACAACCTTTGTTTTAGAAACAGATCCCAACGGCTCTATGCCTTACCCAAACACATCTCCGACCCTTGCCCTATAAAAACACCCTCGTGGACCGATCTGACTCTTTTGACTCTTTGTCAAAATCCCTAATATTTTATGTGCGAAACCCTGACTTGGACCTCTGAAATTCGGCGACTGGGGACTTCATCCGGCGTTCTACAATGACTGGAGAGGAGTCAATACATCCGGGAACGACTTCCCCACACTGGTGTGCTAAGGAGATCAACACAGAAACCGGGTAAAGGTGGATTTGGGGACTCTTTGTTCAGGCCGAGGAGGGCTTCTTCAACTCAAATCATCGATTGAGAAATTTTCTACAGGCAGTACCCCATCCACATAATCCCTACATGTGTCTAGTAGGTCCTAGGAATTTTTACAGATTTTCTCGTGTCCTGGAACCCCATTCACATAATCTTTTGGGTGTTCACTTTGTGTTTTTCACAGACAGGAACTTAACAGTGGGATCCTTGCCATTAAGATCCTGAGCTGGCGGCACCCTATGTTGCCGTTAACATGAGTAAACGGCCATACCTTTATCGTTGAGTTCTTCAGGCAAGAGCAGTGGACTGTCTGCCTTTGTAAGCTATTTTTTTCAGATTTCTGCGCATGAGGATATATGGTAAATTTTATATGTTATGTAATATGTGTAGTGGAGCATGTGTGTAATTTCTGTGAGATTTCCTTAAGTGTATTAATTATTAAAATTTTGAAGTACATGTTAAACAAGTTCTGAATATTTTAAATTACTGTTTATGTATCCTTGTGGAATTTAAGTGTCACAAAATTTATGTGGTGCTTAAATCGATGTTAGAGCATGTTGTTAAAATTTAGAAATTTTCTGATGACTATGTAATTTATATATTTTCTGAACTGAAATACAGTGAGCATGTTTTATTAGTGTAGAAATTTAGATAAATAATGTAAAAATATTAAAATTCTTAGAAATTGACATATGCTTAGAAATGTCATTTTTCATGTATAGAATGAATTTTGAGTCCAAATGATGATACTCCATTCTAGTTTGACTATTTTAATCTTATGTAATACCAATGTTAGAATTTTCAGAAATGTGTGTAACTCAGAAAATGCGAAATTTGGTATGCATGATGATTAACCTGTAATAGATTTTTGGTTAAAATTTTGTAATGAAATGATGATAGTGACTATATATTCCGGTTTCATGTGACCTATTGATAGATTAAAACATGTTAATGTGGTAGATATTAAAAATCTGAAACTTTCAGCATGATTAGACTTATTTTGAAAATTTTTAATTCTGAAAACAGTAGTGCCATGCTAGGTAATATTGAAGTATGTGAAAATGTGAACATAGTATAAATATGATAAATGTGCATTAAGTGTGTGTTAAAAGTTTGGAAGATGTGTAATTGTGCCAATGGGTGACACTGCTACCTTAGAAGGCTGTGTGAACTGTATTGTGGTAAAGTCCCCATGGAAAAGTTCAAAGTGTGTGATGTCTCATGGGCATTGGGATTAAATCTGGAGGTGAACAAGTATCGCTGGTTAGGGTGGAGAGTGCTTCTCCCGGTCTACACAGTAACTAAGATTTATCACTGAAATATGTAGGTGATAGATAGTGATGTGATTAATGTGTGTCCTTCTAAAAGGTGGTTTGGGCTATGTGTCACGGCATTTAATAAATGTGAACCTGTGTTTAAGTGGAAGTGAATGTGTAAATTGTGAAATTGTGTAAGTGATCACGTATTAATATGAATTCTTGTGACAACATGTAAATTGATAACTTCTTAAATGATTATAATATGTACATAGCAAAACAGCAAATTTTCAAGAGTATAAATGTGTTATTCATATGGAAATGATTATAGAATCCATGCCAGAATTGTCTCTTATTTATGTGTACAAACTCCATGTTTAAAATGACTAATGTTTAGCTTGTAAGTGTGTGAATGTGGCTAATGAGTTTAGTTTAATATATTGAAAAGTGTGTAGAAAGCATGTGATAGGCTTTAAGTTATTGAAATTTTGTATAAGACAATTTCCATGTGTAACCTGTGTAGAAATTATGTTTAGGATTTTTAGTTTAGTTAATTGTTAAATCCATGTTTATATGTTTATTGTGTAGTATGAAAATGTGAAAGTTATGTGATGCATGTAAGTTTAGTGTGTTTGGTGTTACTTGTTGAGTTCTTTTGAACTCATTCTTGCTTCGGCGTACAGGTGTGCAGAGATTACTACTTCTTCCGAGGAGATCGTTAGGAGCGACTTGGAGCGGGAGTAGGAGACCTTGTTTAGATTCAGCATTGCATTTTCATTTTCATAAGTATGTAAAAGACTCTGCGTAGTCTTATGTGGACATTTTATTTATTTTATTTCTAAATTATGGAAAATTGGTTTTGTTTTTCTTCTATATGGACTGTGAATAGAATGTGGATGATGGAATAAGAGTTACTTTTCAGTCATATTCAATTCCGCTGTTATGTGAATATATTTATGTATATTCCAGCCTATTATATAATTGTTGGGTAAATGTCCCACTGTAGCGGCGTTCATTATATCGATGAGGGTTGGTATAACCATACCGGTATAAGGAGGGTCATTACAGGGCATGAGGGGCAAGGACAACTCCAAGCCGGTCTTCGTTAAGAAGGGAGCACCTAATATTTCTTCAACTTTTTGTTACAACAACGTCAAAACAACAACAAGAGGCCGAATGCCGGAAGAGATGTTGCTGGAGACAAGAGAGTCAAAGTGGAAGGTAGGCAGTGGCTGAAAACTGCAAATTCTATGATAAAATGGGACACCGAGCTGAAGAATGCTAGAAGAAGCTCGGGGCGTGCTTGAAATGTGGAGGTCGTGACCACCGTATTCCTGATTGTCCTATGCTGAAGGACCAGCCAGGTAGAGCTCAGAATGTACCACGGCGTCAGGGACGCCTTAATGCTGTCATAGAAGCTGACCTACCCGAGGAAGGGGGTATGGTGGAAGGTACCATTTCCATACACTCGCAACCTGCATTTGTGCTTATTGATACTGGAGCTGCATATTCATTATTTCCACCACATTTACTGCAACTCTACCTGTCAAACCTGTACCCTTGAAATCCAAGATCACTGTAGCCTCTCCACTAGGCTCCTAATTTGAACTCACTCACTACTTGCTGAAATGTGAAACTATAATTGGAGGACACAATCTCCCTGCCGACCTTATCTGTTTAGACATGGAGGGTTATGATGCCATTTTGTGTGTCGATTGGCTAATTGAATGTGATGCCGATGTAAACTGTCGCCATAGGAGGGTCACTTTTAAAAGACCAACCTTCCAACTCTATCGCTACTTGGCACCCGTTATCACAAACACCCTATCATGATATCCTCCTTAAAGGCTTCTAAGCTGATCAACCAAGGTTGTGATGCTTTCCTATTTTCCGTCTTGGCAACTAAAAGAAGAAACCAACCCTAGAAGACATTCCAATAGCCAGGGACTATCCTGATGTATTTCTAGAGGAATTACCCGGCATACCATTTGAGCGGGAGGTAAACTTCACCATGAGTTACTCCCTGGGGCAGCCCCTGTTCAAAGCTCCGTATCGCATGTCCCCTGTTGAATTGCAGGAGTTGAAAAGACAGATCCAAGAATTGCTAGATCAGGGTTTTATCAGGCCTAGCACATCCCCATGGGGAGCTCCAGTGCTATTTGTCAAAAGAAGGACGGGACGATGAGGCTATTCATAGATTACCGTCAGTTAAACCAGTTGACAATAAAGAATAAGTATCCACTGCCCACTGCCCCTCATCGACGAGCTGTTTGACCAGATCTCCGGTGCACAATATTTCTCCAAGATAGATCTAAGATCAGGCTACCATCAACTAAGAATAAAGGAGGAGGATATTCACAAGTCTGCATTCCAGAGTAATATGGTCACTATGAGTTCATGGTTATGCCGTTTGGTTTAACAAATGCTCCAGCGCTTTCATGCAACTTATGAACAATATTTATAGGCCATACTTGGACCAGTTTATAGTGGTGTTCATTGATGACATCCTTATTTACTCCAAATCTAAAGAAGAACATGAGGAACACTTGAAGGTTGGTCTGCAAGTGCTCAGAGATAATCAACACTATGCTAAACTTAGTAAGTGTGAATTCTGGATGGAGGAAGTGTCTTTCCTTGGTCACATCATATCCAAGGAGGGAATCTCTATGGATCCATATAAGTGGGAGGCGGTAAAGAACTGGGAAAGGCCGACAACTGTGTCGGATATTAGGAGCTTTCTGGTTTAGCCGGTTATTATCATCGCTTCATTAAAGATTTCTCAAAGATAGCTATACCATTGACTAGGCTTACCAGGAAGGAGAATCCATTTGCATGGACTGATGAATGTGAAGAAAGTTTCCAGGCATTGAAAGGGCACCTTACCTCGGCACTCGTACTGACACTGCCAGTTGCTAGGGGTAGTTTTGAAGTATACACCGATGCATCCAGGATCGGCCTAGGCTGTGTGCTGATGCAAAATGGGAAAGTTATATGCTACGCATCCAGACAATTGAAGAAGCACGAGGACAATTATCCTATACATGATCTGAGAGCTAGCTGCTATAGTCTTCGCCTTGAAGATATGGCGTCATTATCTAAATGGTGAGAAATTCATTATGTTTTCTGACCATAAAAGCTTGAAGTATCTGTTTTCTCAGCAGGACTTGAATATGAGACAGCGGAGGTGGTTGGAGTATCTCAAAGACTTCGACTTCACGATCCAATACCATCCAGGAAAAGCAAATGCTGTAGTGGATGCTCTAAGTAGAAAGCCAATGATCACATTGTCAAGTTTAATGGTGGATAATGGAAGTTATTAGAGGACTTCGCCAAGTTAAATATTGATGCTGACATCAAAGAGAAGGGATGCCTTGTTGCTAGTGCTAGAGCACAACCTACACTATTGGAGGACATCACAACACTCCAAGATAATGACCCTGTACTTGTGGAGATTAAGGCTAATCTAGACCAGCGGCCGGATTTCTCATTAACTGAAGATGGAAGACTATTGTTTCAGGATCGAGTCTGTGTACCCGACCATGCAGAGACAAAGAAAATGATCATGGATGAGGCTCACAAGACCAGGTATACCATTCATTCTGGAACTACCAAAATGTATCAAGATTTGAAAAGAAGCTTTTGGTGGCCTAATATGAAGAGAGAGGTGGCGGAATATGTTGCCCGATGCTTAACATGTCAAAGGGTGAAGGCAGAACACTTGCGACCCGCAGGTAAACTCAAACCCCTAGAAATCCCGGCATGAAATGGGAAGGTATAGGGATGGACTTTATTTTCGGACTACCCAAATCTAGAGGTGGATTCGATGGTATCTAGGTTATTGTCGACCGCTTAACTAAGTCGGCTCATTCTTACCAGTGAAGAATAAGTGGTCAGTAGATGTTCTGGCTGCATTATATGTGAAGGAAATAGTCAGATTACATGGAGTACTGGTGTCTATCATATCTGATAGAGACCCTAGGTTTACATCCCACTTTTGGAAAGGACTGCATACTCCTTGGGATCTAAACTAAACTTTAGCACGGCTTTCCATCCACAGACAGATGGTCAGATGGAGAGAACAACCAGGTATTGAAGATATGCTTAGAGCATGTGTCCTAGATTTGGAGGTAGCTGGCACGAACACTTACCTCTTGTGGAGTTCGCCTAAAATAATAGCTGTCAAGCTAGCATTCAAATGGCACCATTTGAAGCACTCTATGGCAGGAGTTGCCGATCTCCAATATGCTGGTATGAAGTTGGCGAAAAACAAATGCTAGGACCAGAGATGATAAGGGAACCACAGAGAAGGTAAACATATAAAGAAAGAATGGCAGTGGCGCAACAAAAACAAAAGCATATGCAGATATAGAAAAGAGACTTGGAGTTTCAGGTTGGGGAACATGTATTCTTAAAAGTGTCTCCACGCCGTGGAATAGGCGTTTTGGCATTAAAGGCAAGCTATCACAAGGTTTGTTGGGCCTTTCGAAATCCTTGAAAGAATCGGAGAGGTGGCATATCGTCTCGCTTTACCACCACAAATGGATGGAATACACGATGTGTTCACATATCCATGTTGAAAAAGTATGTACGAGATCGTGGCATGTCATAGAATATGAGCTCCTGGAATTCAACAAAGACGGAACATATCAAGAGAAGCCAATTAAGATCGTGGACTGGGAACTGTGCCAATTAATGAACAAGATCATCCCACTGGTAAGGGTTAGATGGAATCAACGCATGGATGAAGACGACACGTGGGAAACCGAGGAAGCAATGCGCAAAAGATACTTGGAGCTATTCACAAGTAAGTAAACCTCACTTGTACAATAACTTTCTATACATGAAGGGACCAAATTCTCTTAAGTGGAGGAGGGTGTAGCACCCCGGAAATTTTATTACATAAAAATTTAAAATAAATGGAAATAAATAATTTCCATAATATTGGAGTATTTAAACATACGTATCATTATCGTATGAGCTAAAACATATCGGAAAAATCCGTAAAAAATATAAATCAACCCCAAACATTTTTACTAAAGTCTCACAATGAAAATTAGGCCAAGAAAAATCGGATTAGCCAAGTTTAAAGTGTTCACGACTTATTATCGTAATTATGAATAAGTCGGAAAATCAGTATCACACGTACTTGGATGAGTCAGAAAATTAAATAAAAATCATATATGGTCTTCAAATAATATCTTCTAATGACCCATCAAGAAATTTGGGTAATAAAAATCATTTGGACTAGGTTTAAGAGTTATTGTGACCAATTATCCAAATTAGGAAACAAGTCGGAAAACCGTTAACACGAAAATACGACGCAACCAAAATTTAATAAAAGTGTTGAGAGAGTCCGACATTATATATTAATGACTCAATATCTTAATTGGGCCAATGGACCACATATGACCCCAAATCAAATGAAGCTAGGAAATGCATGGAAATTCGTAGCTTAAATTAGCTAAAATTAAAAAGAGGCAATTAGAGTTGAATTGGGAAGAGATCTTACACTCTTGGCAACCCAAATTCGTGCCTACCCACCCATAGAGGTTGCTTGATGGCCAAGACTCTCTAATGGAGGGAGAGATCTTCAAATTTGGAAAGACACAAGCCAATCCCGCAACCCTTCTTTCCTAGTTACAATAGGACTCCTAATACCTTGGTTACTTAAATACTCTTCACCCAAACTAGGGACGAGTTTACAACTTGCTGGGGTCGTGTGGAGGAGCTCTTGGGAGCTGGGGAGCTGTGGATCGACCACAAGAAGGACATCTTCTTCCCCCGTTCGTCTTATGCGACCTACACAAACTGTCCACTTGAAGCCGATCAAAGGTGGGCCAAACCTAAACCAAACCTTTCAAGCTTATACCCCTGGAAAGAGGTCAAGTCTACGTCCTAACCCAAGTGGAATGCCTAAATTCCATGCAGTATACACAGAGTATTAGCGTTCTCCTGCGAGTGGTCTGAACAAGGTTTTTCTGGAAGAATGGGACTTCATCAACCTAAAAGGTAAGTTTTCTCGGGCCAAACCTTAACATATCAATACCAATGTGTAGATCATCAAGTTAACTTTCATTTCCCACTGCTTTCATCGAATTCCATCAAGTAGATTTTGAGTTATAAGCGTTTCCCCAAGTCGCACACTGTCAGAGCTTTTTCTGTTCTTTATATGTTGCATGTGATTCGAGACCGAATTAGAGCAAACCCATAACATGAAAAATTTTCTACTAGTTGTCCTCGTCATTTTTGTGTTGAAGTTTTGTCTAAATATCATTAGTTAGAGAGTTATAAGCGTGGTAAGAGGGTTGCTGCATGAAACTATGTTTTCAGGTTGCACTTGGTGTTACGTTATGTTTGACTTGATTAAGCCTATCGAAACCTCATGGTGTTCTAATTCCGATTTACTTGAAGCACTCTCGTATGTCTAGATTAGTTTAAAACTAGTTTCGTTATTTTTCATACACTGTACAATTTGTTATCTATTTTTGAACTACCCTGTGTCAATATAAGGCTGTTCTGGACCGCAATCCAAGAATAAGTCCTTTCTCTGCCAGATTCAGGCGTAGACCCTGTGAACGCGATGGCCCGATAGTAGCGTTTTGTGTTCTTGTCGCGACAGCATACCCCGTCACGTTCTGAACGCGACGAAGCGCTCCGTCGCTACGTTGCTGCCTGATCTGACTGCCCCGTCGCGTTCTTCACATCCCAGTGTCGCGTTCTATTCCGACCCGTCGCGACCCTTACGAGGATCCGTCATGACCTGACCTTCGGGTCTGACCGCCTGTCGCCTTCTTCATATGCACCCGTCACGATCTCAGGATTTTGCATTAAATCCCCACTTATTTCTTGCAAATCTAACCGCTATACCCGAGGTCTGGTTAACATGATATTTAGTGTGTAATTCACATGTTTTGGGTCTGATCATTGCATGGTGGTTATTTTAATGGCTTAAAAGTGATTAACCCATTTAAAAGCTTTATTACATGAATGCTATTCTAATTGCTCCTTAATGTTATGATCCATTCATGCAACTCATGATTTAATCTCTCCATTATTTACCATGTTTTAAATGATAATTATCATTCTTAAATCTTGTAAGCCCATGTGTAGTTAAATGCATTGTTCAATTCGTGCTTTTTTCGCGAGTTTGAACCGATGGTTCGAGAATTGAGACACGCGTACATCACTACACACTTACACGTCTAGGCAGCCCTTTCTGGGGATTTGGAAGCTCTCTACTGGTCATTCCGAATCGGTAGACTAGTGACCTTTTCTATAAGGCCTCCGTAAATCTCCTCTGACCATGGATTCCCACATGGCCGACGAGTTGGTTGTACCATTGAAGTTCCCTGGAGATAGCGTGCACTTCCTCTCTCGTCTTGTTCTCGTGAGTGTGAATTACAATCTAGACTAAAGCCATTAATGTAAAGATTGAACTAAATTATAAATCGTACCATTATGCTGCCATTGTTATCATGAAATCATGTTCAATTACTTATTACTAGTTCTCATCATCATCATGAACATGACATTACACATGCTTGCTCATTGAAACTCTCATTGACCATTATAAATGATTGTGGGTATCTACATTTAAAATTTAAGTGAGATGCTGACCAGGCACGGTGAGTGTCCAAGGCTCAAGTCTAGCCCCAATGATGGAGAGTCATAAATATACTATTAACCATGGGGTATAATGATTGCTGGCGTTGCATCTGCGTTGGGAGTCGTGCGTGTCGTGTTGAATGATAGATACAATAACCACATACACGTGTCCTGGTGTACATTCTTGATGAATCTTTTCTTGGTGTACATTATTGTCTACGTGCCTGATTAGTGTGACTGATCGTGCTCGTGCATGCTTGCTTGCTTGCGTGATATGGCCATCCTGCATTTAATGCAATAGTGATACCTTGCGTTCTTGACATCAAGTGAATTCTTGCGTGCTTGTACAAGTGATCTATTGCTAGTTCTATCTTGTCATCATGTTCAAAATCGTGTTCTATCATGATCACTCTATCTAGCTTGTTCATGTATCATGTTTTAACGAGTTTTATTCGTACTCGCATATCATTCATCGTGCCTACCTAGTTCTAAATTGCTAATCACTTATATTATTGCCTGCACATTGACATATAAATCCTACTAGGCTAGTTTGCTCATCCCCTACTTTTACCCATTCTAGGTGACTATGACATTCAAGAGGAAGAGCAAGACGAGGATGGGAATGCGTCGAGTGAAGAGCGTCCCAACTATGAGTGTAGTTATAGTAGTTTTCTTTGAGTGATAGATTCATGTAGTAGGAAGTGGGGAATAAAATGTACTTTTTCTTTTTATTGAATCTTAGTCCTGTAGTAGTTCCCATTTGGAATACAATGAGTTGAGATTTGAATAAAAGATTAGTTGAGTTCAATATTGGGCCCTATGATGATGTATGTTGTTATACATTAGTGCGTGCTAGCTAGAGGCTTATTGCCGACTGTTCATGTCTCGGGATATCGTCTCGAATTATTTCTGAATTATTATTAATATCCGCTGTGTAATTCTCGGGACGTGACACTTCTTCACCTCTAGATGCACCTTCCAGTCGAGGAAGATTGCCAGAGAAGCCTCCCAAATGCCGGATCAAGCCTCACAACAGTCTATCTTTTTCTCTCCCCGGAACCCAAAAAGCCCTAGGTGAGAAAAGTCTTCCCTTAACCGAGATCTCTAGGTTATATAGGCTAAGAGTCGGGGTAAACTAGTATTAGGAGTCTTGTCCATTGGGGATTGGGTTTCCTAAACACAACACTGAGAAAATGGGGCGTTTCAGATCTTGAATCCCAAACACAGCTGCAGAAGTAAACGGCCACTTTGTCGTCGTCAACTGGAAATAGGCGTCAATCGATGTCGACGTCTATGTCCTCTGGCCATGCAGTCAACGGCACACAAGTTGCCGTGAACCTACTCTTAACGTCAAGGGATGTTGACGTTAAACAGGGATCTCAGGCAGAACATAAAAACATCAAACAACATACATGCACAGAATTAAATACATATAAATGCACATATTTAAATAATTAAATATTGTATGCACAGAATTTTGAGGGCCTTACAGTCAAAATCACGACGGGTCGCGTCGTCACATTTAAATTGTGATGGGTATGTTCGTCGCAATTAAAAAGTCGACGTCCCTACATGCGACATGCGGCGTGCATGCAGATGCACACCCAAGGAGGCGGCTTCCAAAATGCGACGACCAAGGTGGTCGCGTTTACAAAATGCGACGCCTGTGTTGGTCGTGTTTTTGGAAGGTGCTCCAGAGGTTGTTTTGGCTCGGATTCCAGGCCCCCAACCCCACACAACCTGTGCAAACCATCCTAAACAGCAACACAAGGCCATACACTGGTCCCTATACCCACTAAACTACAATCCGAAAAGTCGCGATGTTACATACACAGAGTTGAATGTTTTGTTTTCCACTTTTTATGCGAGACAAATCACTTTTTAGGTGAGATGGCCGGTTACTCAGTGGTACAAGAATTTGCATTGCTCTGTTTGTATCTTTCCAGATTGTTGTTCATTTTCTTTTGATGTTTTGCAGG
>JACBKR010001193.1:0-46067 GCA_014218235.1 Colocasia esculenta
CATGGTAATGAGGTGTTACCATCTCCAACTCAGGTGCTGGCCTCACCAGAAGCCTCCACATAACCCACTGAAAATTTCCCAAGAAAACCATTGCGCATTCCCCAAAATTCAACTGGCCACTTGTTCTTTACATAAACCTATCCAAACTATATCTGATTACATTGTAATTTGACCATAGACTATTATGATAGTTTTACTAATATGTGATTTGTATTAATTTTTAGATTTTATTTTACACTAGGTGAAAAATCACCCGAAAAATGGTCGCGTCGACTGTACCTTGAAATCTGTACGTCAAAAATTCAGATAATTATATATTTAATTTCTCCACATTTTTCTGAAAATTATGATGTTCTCAAATTTTTATTTCGTTATCGTTTTCCGGTATCGCCCTGTGGAGGCACGCACTTCTAGGTACGACATTGGGATAATGTTCATTACCACTATTTAAGTTTATCATCTAATTATCACAATTTAATAACCCCTAAGGTATTTTAATCAAATTACTTCTATTTCCTTAATATTTTAATTTCTGGGGCGTTACAGACGCCGCCCCCGTCGGCAGTATTCCCCGAGCCAGCTCAGATCAAGGTGCCCCTGACCCGGTCAGCTGGGGGCAGACCTCGGTCCCTGCGGAGCTGAAGGCGGAGGCTCTTGGAAAGTCCCCAAGAAGGCTGGTCAGCAAGTTCTACTCCTCGGTCTTGGCGCAGATGTCGACCTTTGACGCCTTCGTGCATCGGGCCGAAGTAAAGAGAGTGTCCTCGGATAAGCGGATAGCTGAGGCTGAAGCATTTGCTGCTTTAGAGAAGGCCCTCCGACAGAAGGATGCTGAGGAGGCGAAGAAGACCGAGGGCGAACTTCAGGCGGCGTTGGAGTCCGCGGGCGCTGCTCTTCAAGCCGGGAAGGTAGCGCTCCAAGCCGCAAAAGCGGCTCTTGCCGACGAGATAGCGTCGCACAAACTGTCTCGGGAGCAGACGGCCCAACTCGTGGCGGATGAACGTGAGAAGGCGATACAGGAGTGTCGTACGTCCGAGGAGCTCGCGGAAGAGATTGGCGGCCTTTACCAGGAAGGCTATAATGATTGCCTCGGTCGTGTTGCCGAGCTGTTTCCTAATCTTGACCTCTCGGAAGCTCGCGCAGGTAGGGAAGAGGCGGCGGCAGAAGTCGTCGACGAGGCGATGTCCAAAGCAGCTGACGAGATTATGTCGAGGCGGCCGAAAAAGTTGTGGCCGAGAACTAGTTGGTTCGTGAGGGGTTGTAGACGGATGTGTTTTTTGGCCAGTTGGTCTGCCGCATGCTGGCGAGCAATGTACCGAGGTGTTCAGTTCCATAGACGTTCGAAAATGATCTCGTACATAGGTAGAGTGCTGAAGCGACCTCGTATACAGATAGAGTGCCTAAGCGACCTCGTTTATTAGAAAGAGTGCCGAAGCGACCTCGTAAAACGATATAGTGCCGAAGCGACCTCATACAACGATAGAGTGCCGAAGCGACCTCGTAAAGAGAGTGCCGAAGCGACCTCGTAAAGTGAGAGTGCCGAAGTGACCTCGTTCAATGATAGAGTTCCACAGCGACCTCATTTCTTAGAGTGCCGAGGCGACCTTGTTTCTCTAATTCAAGCGTATAGTTTCGTAGGTGCTCGGCGTTCCATGTCCTCGGGAGGGCCGTTCCGCTGAGGTGTTCAAGCCGATAAGCGCCATGGCCGAGGTCCTCTGAGACCCGGTAGGGTCCCTCCCAGGCGGCTGACAACTTTCCCACTTGCTGACCTAGGGTCTGAAACGTATAGCTTTATTAAGACTAGGCTTCCGACTCTGAAGCTTTTCTGTTTGACGTTTATGTCGAAGCTTCTCTTTACCCTTCACTAGTAAGCTTCGATTCTTGCTGACGCCTTCCCTCGCTTTTCCTCGATCAAGTCCAGCTCGGTGCGGAGAGAGGATTCGTTCGTCTCATGGTTAAAGCCGAGGATTCTCCCAGAAGGGGCGAGCATCTCCACCGCGTAACGGCTTCTACCCACAGGCTAGGGCGTAAGGTGATTCTTGGGTTGCTTCCCATGGCATCGTGCGGTATGCCCACAGAACGTGGAGGAGTTCGTCCGTCCATCGTCCCTTGTGGTCTTCCAACCTTCTCTTTGTTGCCCAGTGACGAGCCCAGAGGGGGGTGAATGGTCTTTTTCAAAATATTTTGATTGGTACCTGTACTTAAAACATTCATACAAATGTTTCTTCGATGAAGGTTAGAGAAGGTTAGTATAAAAGACAAACACACAATAAGCAATTTTACAACACAAGGAATTATCCTGGTTCAGACCTCCTCTCCTTAGGATCCTACGTTCAGTCCCTGAGCAACAACTCAGGATTCCACTAACTAGGGTACAGTCCCCCTATGGACAATACAACACCCAGCTCAGCTGGTCTCCTCCTTCACGAAGGGAACTACAACACAGTGGATCCCTCACCAGGTCTTCCTTCACAACAGAAGGGAACACAACACCCTAGCTCCCCACCAGGTCTTCCTTCACAACTGAAGGGAATTCAACACAACAAGAATAATAGGAATTCAAGCCCCTAGATCAAGCTTTAGCAAGACAGATCTGAAGCTACTAGCACTGAGAGCAAATAATCTAACAAGGCACTCTCTCATAACTACACTGGCTCTCTTAGGATTTCTATTACAGCACAGAGAGCAAAGAGCTAAGACACACTAGAATTGAATTCTTGGCTCTCGGATTCTTTCAGAAGATCTGCAAAGCTTGTGTATTACGATGGTAAATCCTCTCTTCTATATGTTTCTTCTGGAGCTGCTATCTGAATTTATATCTCCATTTGAAATGTAGTCATTGAGTAACCGTTGTCTCTTAGTTTGGTAGACGTTAGACTGCTTGACACTTGGAAGCTTCTAGTCAACAATCTTTTATCCATTTGAGCACGCAAAAGATAGGGTATTCTGGCCTCTATATGGTCCAACGTTGTATGACAAAATGTCTTTAGGGCCCTGCATACACTTAATTCTAGAACAGTAGACAGCTAGACTGTCTCTTGATGTCAGAAGACGTTGATGTGAATATTCACCAAAATAGCAATGCAAATAGCTTTGCTCTAAAGATGTTAACAGAATATGCACGATAATGAAAAGATATCATCTGCATGCATGCGAGATGCGTTCTATCTCATTAAATGCATAGCAGTTAGATAGATATGTGAAACTTTGACTATTCAACGCTTTCAAAATAAGATAAATATCTATCGATATAAAGCATAAAGTCGATGCCTATATGACTTATGAAATCGTTATGATCAAGTGTTTACTGAAGAAATCGTTATGAGCCTTAACAAGTCATTATAGAAAGCAAATCGTTGTATTCATTAAAGGAATCGTTATGAATACTGAAAATCGTTATAGAAAGCAAATCGTTGTATTCATTAAAGGAATCGTTATGAATACTGAACAAATCGTTACAGAAAGCAAATCGTTGTATCATTAAGGAATCGTTATGAATACTGAACAAATGTTATAGAAAGCAAATCGTTATGAGCTCTAAAGAAATCGTTGCGCGAAGCAAATCGTTATGAGCTCTAAAGAAATCGTTGCGCGAAGCAAATCGTTATGAGCTCTAAAGAAATCGTTGCGCGAAGCAAATCGTTATGAGATCTAAAGATCGTTGCACGAAGCAATCGTTATGAGCTCTAAAGAAATTGTTGCGCGAAGCAAATCGTTATGAGCTCTAAAGAATCGTTGCGCGAAGTAAATCGTTATGAGTCGCGAAGCAAATCGTTACAATGAGCAAATCGTTATGATGACTCTAAGGAATCGTTGCGATGAGCAAATCGTTACGATGAGCAAAGTTACATGACTTAAGGAATCGTTGCGATGAGCGAATCGTTACGATGACTTAAGAAATCGTTATGATATCAAATGTTATAGCTCTATAAAAACGATACACATGAAGGAAAATCGTTTGACTTTCAACAGAAGTCGTGGATTTAGAGTAATATAAATTGAAATAATTAACGCTTCAGAATATATACTTACCATATTGGCTTGATTGACCTTGGAGTATTTCTGTACTTAAGACTTATGGAATATATGTTAGAAACTTTGATAGTGTTTTGTTAATCACCAAAATAAATATATAATTAATTAAATTATATGGAGACAGACTGATCATCAATCTCCCCCTTTTGGTGATGAAAACTTATAGGAGCATGAATTTGCGAAACGTAAATTTCAGACATGCTAAGTATGTTTCTCCCCTTTTTGTCATTAAGCAAAAAGATAAACTTCGACAAAGAAGAAGAGAAAAGATGGAAGGGTACTCAACCAAATGTATTGGATTAGTTTTGAGGTACATGTAAATAATAAGCAGGAGACAATAGGGAGGCAAAGCGCCTGATGACAGGAAGTGCCTGGCGTTCCTGCTCTTCAAAAAAAGCTTGAAAGGCCCCAAACTCAATTTGATAGGAGGGTCCCATGGTGGGATCCATCCTTTTGATATGAAGCTGCCTTTGATCTGAAATGAAATCCCATATTTAGCACTGCCAGGGCTATCTTGTAGGATAAGAATGACCCAAAAGTGGCAAACCGAAGAAAGGCATTAATCTTGAGGGGATAGTCAATCTAAAGCGATCTAAGCTCTTTCTTTAAAGCAAAGAAAACCTTGTATCGTTCGACCCAAGTCAGATAGGAATCCCGGATGAGGTGAAGAGAGTTGGCTTCCAAAAATTCACCGGGAGATAGGGAGGTTGATTTGAGCTGACCTGAGAAGCATTAAGATCGCCTAGCTACTGAGCAGACAAGGGATAGAGCTTCGTCCAATCTGCAGGAGACAACCTGTCACATTCAGAGAGAATGGGGGCTAGGACATCTGCCTTGATATGCCCCTAAGATATTGCTTGAAGACAAATCTCGGGAAAGATAGATCACGGCCATCTTGTACAAATAACCTGGCCATGACCTTGTAGCTCGCTCAAAATAAGTGTCCCCACAGAAGAATCCATAATCAGGGCATGGAGAGGGGGAAGGAACACTACACCCGGAATGACTAAGGTAGCAAAATCAACCTTAAGAGAGTCTGAAGGAGCTGAGCTTGAACTGAGCCTGATGGCTTCACGGAACTGACCCAGTTGAGATTCAGGGAGGCGATTTACATAGCAGTAGTTACTGTACATCTGATACTGCCTGATGAACTTATTTCTTTCTGAATGAGGGTCCCAATAGATTTTTGTGATGGATCTGGAACCATTCAGAAGAGGAAGAGGAGCTTCCCTGGGTGGATATCTGGCAGCTTGAACTCGACGGAATTGACTGTACAGATCTCTGTTGCTTCGAGCCCACTTCTCTTCAGGTTTGGCTTCAGTCATGGAGAAAATTTTTGACTGTTGAGCCTTAGAGAGATGGGTGTAAGGAAAGATGGTGGCAAGATGATCAGAAGATTTTGGAAGGGAAGGCCAAAAATGTGGGCAAAACTACTTTTTGAAATATTCTTCATAATAAGTTTTCGTGTCTGCTTATTGGAGATAGAAAGGGAAACCAAAGAGGAGTAACAAAGTTCAGAGGAATAAGATGAGTGGAGGTGAGACTCCTCTTTTTAGAGACAGGACTAGAAGAGCCTGTCCTGTGAGTGTGGGTGCCACAACTAGGACTGAATGAAGTATTGCTACCTCAAATTCATCCTGATTCCTGGATTTCAACCTGAGTGAGTTGGGCACCCTCAGGAATGATGGTAATAAAGGAAAGGTGTAGGTTGGATTGAAAATAGAGGCGGGAGTTATGGTAGGGAGAGCAGAGGGTCCTGAGGAGGAAGGACCAGAAGAAGATGGCCCAGCTGAAGAGGATGCTGGTGGAATCTGAGGAGAAGATGGTGGAGAAGGAACAATGGTGGAAAAACAGGAGATGAAGCAAATTGAGAGGGAAATGGTTGAGGAGAGGATACAGATCTTGTACGGGGTCGTTTAAAGGTGGTTGGAGCTGGAGGTGCAGTGGAAGAAGATGGTGGAGAAGGAGCGGCTGGAGTGGGAAGAGTAGAAGAGGCAGGGGGCTCAGGAGCTACAGCCTGGTCTGTTCTTTCAGCTGTCGGTTCCACTGGATTATGATCTCCTTTCCCGGCCCAGACCCCTGACAGATATCAGAATATTCAATAGGCAAATTCTCATAAGGCTGAACTGCAATACTTGCCCTGATGGTCCTGCTAAGAAAGGGTCACATCAATTGCCCGGATGGCCCTGCATTACCTTCACTTTGTCCCTGAAGGCTCACACTCTTGAGGAGTAGATCTTTGGGTCCTACAGTCTTCAAAATTTCAGACACCATCACCTTCATAGAGCACAATCCTTATTGAACCACTTCATGGCATTACTGATTTGAGAAATGTCATTTGACATAGATTCATGGCGCACAATGACAGAACTTACAGTGACTGCCTGATGTCAAGACTTCACCTTGATCATCCAATCTCTTCAAGATAGGCTTCAAGTGCACCTTCTTTAGAATTTTTCTTCTGCCTTCTATGAGCAATTTTCTTGCTTAGGCTCTCCTTTCCACTTGCTCCTCGCCTCTATTGGAACCTCAATATGCCCTTCATTTACAGGAGCATCTTCAGAATGTGCCCCTTGAGATGCTGCTTCTTTTCAATATCTTGCTCCCCCTGAATAGGAGCCTCCTCCACAAATCTTCCTTGCTGCCCCTGAATAGGAGCATCAAACAATACAAATCTTCAATGTGGCCAGATGCCACAATCTGTTCACGAAACTCCCACTAGTATTTTGAATCACTGGGGTGGAGTGAATGGAATCTAATACTTGACGGAGCACAGATGCCACAGAGGTTGAAGAGGATCCCTAAACTTCTGACAGAATCTGCCACTGCTACATTTCTTGAGCTACTGGAGTTTCCATTGCAACTTCTCTGTTGGCAGCTACTTCCAGTGAAGCTCTAGACACTGCGGCCTCTTCTGCTGTGGTTCTGCAACTGCTGATGGACCCTCTACTCTACTGCTAGCTGCTTCGTGTTGGACGTCTTGGGCTTCCCCTAGGATGGGTTCACCTTCAGCCACTGAGGTCTTGGTCCATACTCCGTTGACCACTGAAAAACCACTTTTCCTTAGATTTCGGGACCTAATTGCTTGGCCATCTTCTCTACAACGGCGCCAAAACATCTACTCCAAAGTGCTGAAAAACTTTGGTGAGCAAGAGCATAAGGCAGGGATACATTAAGCTTACTCTTGGTATCCCAGATTTGATCACGGGCAAACTTCATTCTTTCCATCATCACTTCGCCATGTTGATTTCTTGGTTCTGAACAGCCCAAAACATCATATCCGTCTGCCTTGGTGCATGTCGAGAAAGTAGCACTCTAGGAACAAGATTTGACAGATACGAAGTGCAGAAGACGATTGAAGGCATTCAACTGATTGATATCCAATTTGCCATATTTCAGTCTAAATTCTGAACCAACAATACCTAGACCCTTTGCCTGGGTGTCCACAGAGTGGATTCCACTATGACCAGACGTGCTCACAAACAGGTCTTCAAAACTTCATGGTCAATCTTGTTTTGGGTTCCCTTGACAGATGAAATCAAGGACCCGTCTGCCTCTGTTCTCAAACACACATAAAACGCCTTCACGAGGTCCGGATAGCTTACCTCAGAGAAGGTGGTGATTCCCTTCTCATAGTGACCACTACACTGATCATACCATTCTTCTCAAGATCTGCAACATCTACCACCTTATTCCCACAAAGCTTAGTCTTCACGAAAGTAAACCTTTCCTGCTGCTCGGCCGATAGAAACTCAGCGCTGTAACCACCCAAACTGGCGGAGATGATGGACGATGCCATGGACTTTGGGTGAGGAAGATTTCTGGAGGGTTGAGATGGAAAGAGGAGAGAAAAGCCCTCAAGAAATTCTTCGCGGGAAGAAGAGAGGAGCTTCAAATTAGCAGAAAGTCGATGTTAGAGTCGTTAGGGCATCGGCTCAGGCAACCAGACGAAAGAGGAAAAGAGTAGGCAGGAGATGAATCATTTTCACATCGATTTTGGAGTTAAATAAAGGCATTACCGAAAAATGAAGCGCCAAAAGGTGGCAGTAAACGACAAACAGGTTTGACCAACTCAACAGACTTTAGAAAGAGAGTGGCCAGGAGAGATAAATTAACTTCCTTTTGCTTGAAGCCATTGGAGAGAAAGTTTACTTAAATTCTGAAAATTTATTTATCAGTTTTGAACATAAATCTCTTCACAAATTACACATGCCCAATTCCCTTCTAAGGGATGTGAACTTCTCTTCGGTAAGACTTTTGTGAAGATATCTGCTAACGACCATTGTATCAATAAATGATATGTCTAAATTACCATTAGCTACATGATCTCGAATGAAGTGATATCTAACCTCAATGTGCTTGGTTCTTGAATGCTGTACTGGATTTTTGGTGAGATTTATAGCACTGTGTTGTCACATAAGTGGGATAGACTTGATGTGCACCTCCATAGTCCTCAAGCTATTGCTTTATCCATAGGAGTTGTGTACAGCAACTTCCAGCAGCCACGTACTCAGCTTCAGCTATTGAGAGTGCTACTGAATTCTGCTTCTTGGAGGACCAGGGTATCAGACACCCGCAAGGATTGACAACAACTGGTGCTTTTTCTATCTAATTTGCATCCAGCATAGTCAGCATCAAAATATCCTATCAAATTAATTTCACATGACTTTGGATACCACAGACCTAAATCATGAGTTTCTAGCTAAATATCTGAAAATTCTTTTGACATTGATTAAATGAGATTCTCTAGGATCTGCTTGATATCTAGCACACATACATACATTAATAAAATATCAGGTCTGCTAGCAGTTAGATAAAGTAATGAACCTATCATACCTCTGTAGTTCTTTGATCTACTTTCTTACCATTCTTGTCACGTCCATCCTTGTTGATGTGCTCATAGGTGTTGACAGTGGCTTGGCATTGTCGAATCCGAATTTTTCAGAAGCTCCTTGGTGTATTTTGTTTGACAGATGTGGGTCCCATCTTTTCCTTGCTTGATTTGTAGTCCAAGGAAATAATTGAGCTCCCCCATCATGCTCATCTCAAACTCTCCCTGCATCAACTTTTCAAAATACTTGCAAAGGGATTCATCAGTAGATCTAAAGATAATGTCATCTACATAAATCTGTACAAGTAATATGCTTTTAACTTTGATTTTACAAATAGAGTGCTATCTACCTGTCCTCTAGTGAAACCATAGTTTAATAAAAAAGAGCTAAGCCTTTCATACCAGGCTCTTGGTGCTTGCTTTAAACCATTAATGCCTTATGAAGTTTAAAAACATGATTTGGAATTTTGTATCATCAAAACCTGGAGGCTGTTCAACATACACTTCCTCCTTAATAAAACCATTTAAAAAAATGGATTTAACATCCATTTGAAATAATTTTAAATCCAAAGCAGATGCATATGCTAATAAAATTCTAATAGACTCAGTCTAGCTATAGTGCATAAGTTTCATCGAAATCTATGCCTTCCTCTTGGGAGTAGCCTTGAGCTACCAGCCTGGCCTTGTTTCTTAAGATCACACCAGCCTCATCCAATTTGTTTCTGAACACCCACTTGGTGCCAATAACTGGATGGTCTGATGGTCTGGAAACAAGTGACCATACTTGGTTTCTCTTGAACTGGTAAGTTCATCTTGCATGCTATAATCCAGGATTCATCAGTGAGAGCTTCATTGACTGTCTTAGGCTCTATTTGAGAGACAAATGCTAGATAATCACAAGGTTTACATTACCTCTTTTCTCTTACCCTACAATGGATCACCCATAATGTTCTCAGGTGGGTGGTCTTTCTTGTATCTCCACTCCTTTGGAAGATTTCATGTGTATTATCTTGTTGCTGTAAGTCTTCCAGAGGTGGATCATCCCTGTCTTCAATTGAGGTATCCTTTAGTTTCTTGGACAGTTCGTCTGCATCATCATTTTCACTATCTTCTTCTTCCTCAAGGAAGGGTTAGTCTCATCAAAAATAATATGCACAGACTGTTCAATCAATAAGGTATATTGTTAAATACTCTATAACCTTGGAGTTTAGAAGCATACCCCATGAAGATGCCTTCATCTAATTTGACATCCAACTTACCAATGTCTCTTTTCCATTATTGTGAATGAAGAAAGGACACCAAATGTCCTAAGTGGTTGATCTTTGGCTTCTTTCCTTTAAACAGTTCGTATGCAGTCTTCTTTAGGATTGACTGATCATTACTCTGTGATAATATAGCTTGCTGTGTTCACTGCTTCAGCCCAAAAAATCTTGGCAAATCATATTCTGACAACATTGTTCTTGCCATGTCCATAAAGTTCTATTCTTCCTCTCAGCAACTCCATTTTGCTGTGGGTCCTTGGTGTGAGAAATTGTGTTCAATCCTTCATTTTCACATAGCTTTGCAAATTTTCATTCTAAAATTCACCTCCATGATCTGATCGGATACTAACAATACTGAATTTCTTGTTTCTGAACCTTCTTGCTAAAGCTGATAAAGCTTTCAAATGTATTATCTTATGTTCTAGGAATGACACCCATGTAAATCTGGAGTAGTCATCGACAATAACAAAACCAAAATTCTTTCCTCCAAGACTGGTGGTCCTCATTGGTCCAAACAAATCCATATGAAGGAGTTCCAAAGGCTTTGAGGTGGTTACCACAGTCTTCGACTTGAAGGAGCTTAGAATGCTTTGCTTTGGCACAAGGCCTACAAACACCTTCCATATAGTGCTGACTTTTAGCAGACCTTCCACAAGATTTTTTCTTTAACAACTTTCTCATACATCTATGCTGCAGTGTCCCAATCTTCTGTGCCACTATTTAGTTGATTGATCTTTATTTGCTGCCAGACAAACATTTTGATCCTTGAGTTCTTCAAGATAGAGCACATATAAGTTCTTTTCTCTATTTGCCTCGAAAATACTGCTCCATCCTTTAATATGCTGCACTTTGACTCTTGAAACTGGATTCTTTCAGAAGATCTGCAAAGCTTGTGCTCTATGATTGTAAGTCTCTCTCTTCTGTATATATCTTCTGGAGCTACTATCTTGAATTATATTTCCAATTTGAAATGTAGTCGTTGAAGTGACCGTTGTCTCTTAGTTGGTAGACGTTAGACTGCTTGACACTTGGAAGCTTCTAGTCAGCAATCTTTTATCCATTTGAGCACGTAAAGAGATAGGGTCTTCTGGCGTCTATATGGTCCAAGTTGTATGACAAAATGTCTTTAGGGCCCTGCATACATTAAATGCTAGAACAGTAGACAGCTAGACTCTTGATGTCAGAAGACGTTGATGTGAATATTCACCAAAATAGCAATGTCAAATAGCTTGCTCTAAAAGATGTTAATAGAATATGCACGATAATGAAAAGATACCATCTGCATGTATGCAGAGATGCATTTTGTCTTCATTAAATGCATAGCAGTCATATAGATATGTGAAGACTTTGACTATTCAACGCTTTCAAAAATAAGATAAATATCAAGTCGATATAAAGCATAAAGTCGATGCCTATATGACTTATGAAATCGTTATGATCAAGTGTTTACTGAAGAAATCGTTATGAGCACTTAACAAGTCGTTATAGAAAGTAAATCGTTGTACTCATTAAAGGAATCATTATGAATACTGAACAAATCGTTATAGAAAGTAAATCGTTGTATCATTAAAGGAATCGTTATGAATACTGAACAAATCGTTACAGAAAGCAAATCGTTGTATTCGTTAAAGGAATCGTTATGAATACTGAACAAATCGTTATAGAAAGCAAATCGTTATGAGCTCTAAAGAAATCATTGCTCGAAGCAAATCGTTATGAGCTCTAAAGAAATCGTTGCGCGAAGCAAATCGTTATGAGCTCTAAAGAAATCGTTGCGCGAAGCAAATCGTTATGAGCTCGCGAAGCAAATCGTTACGATGAACAAATCGTTATGATGACTTAAGGAATCGTTGCGATGAGCGAATTGTTACGATGACTTAAGAAATCGTTATGATATCAAATCCTTATAGCTCTATTAAAAACGATATACATGAAAGAAATCGTTGTGACTTTCAACAGAAGTCGATGTGGACTTAGAGAAATATAATCTTGAAATAATTAACGCTTCAGAAATATGATACTTACCAATATTGGCTTGATTGACCTTGGAGTATTTTCTGTACTTAAGACTTATGGAATATATGTTAGAAAACTTTGATAGTATTTTGTTAATCGCAAAATAAATATAATTAATTATAATTATATGGAGACAGACTGATCATCAGTCCATATATCGATAATTTCAGTTCACAAAGTGCCACATCGATTTGCTTGAAAACTAGGATTTCACTGCAACATCGATTTGCTGGAAACATGGATTTACCTCTCACATCGATTTTGTAAGTGAAACATCGATTTTCTTCAAACATCGATTTGATAAGTGAAACATCGATTTGCCTCTCACATCGATTTGATAAGTAAAACATCGATTTGCTTCAAACATCGATTTGATAAGTGAAACATCGATTTGCCTCTCACATCGATTTGATAAGTGAAACATCGATTTGCTCACACATCGATTTGGTCTCATAAGGATTTGATAAGTGACACATCGATTTGCCTCAAACATAGATTCGCTTGTAAAAACATGGATTTGGTCACTCAAACATGGATTCGATCATTTAAACATAGATTTCCTTTATATTTCAAAGTGTCTTTTGGCATCTAGTGAAAAAGTCATATTATTTATTTACGTAATCTTCTATCTTTCTGATAGGAGATCTTTTTGCTTATCTTTCTAGATCTCTTCTTTCCTGCCAACAAAAAGGTGGTCACTTACTACTTCTGGGTGGCAACAGGAAACATAGAGGTATGAACCTTTTTGACAGAAACACTCTTTTATCTAAACACTTTCTTCTATGCTTGCAGACCTCGTAGACCACAAAATATCAGAAGAAAGAGAAGATGAGCAACGGCTAGAACTCCAACGGATTTGTTCAAAGCTGCTCATATAAAAGATAAAGCAAGGCTGACGAAGAAGGAAGAGATTTCTTGAAGATCTTTGAAGGAGTGTACAACCAGTGAGGAACCTCAACGCTACATACACTCAAAGGAAAAGAGAGAAAGAGCCTGAGCCAAAAAGAAGTGTTCAAGCAACTGAAGCACTCAAGCATTCAAGCTCCTTCTCCTCTCTTCACTCTCTCTGTGTGCATCTTGTAATCTGGGGGAGAGAGTCTTTTCACTGAGAGTTCTTTTAGTGGGTTTTCATCTGTCCCAACTCTCAGCCGTGTTCTTTCTTTTCTAAGAAAGATCTTTGCCCAACTGTAGGACTGTATACAATGTATAACCTAGCTAGGGGTTTGTGTCTAGCAGAACCGCACTGGGGTTTGTACCAGGAGGTTGGCTTCTTGACCTATAAAAGAAGTGGGCTGCCTTCTTGCCTGGGAAAGAGAAGAAGATCAACTGGGGTGCTAGGTGTTGTATTGTCCTTGAGGGGGACTATACCCTTAGTTAGTAAAATCTCAAGAGGTTGCTTGGGGACTGGACGTAGGACTTCCATGTGGGAAGGGCCGAACCAGGATAAATTCCCTGTGTTATTTGTGTGATTGTTTATTTACTTCCACATTGCTACTCTCTATCACACTCAACTAACCAAATCTTCAAGTGATAATTTTCTGTGTTTAAGTTAGTATTTCAAATTTCAGAAAACCTATTCATCCCCCCCTCTAGGATAGCTTGCTGCCGTACCAAAAGGGCCAACAATATGTCCATGAGGTGCCTTGAGGTGTGTGGGCACAAAGATCTAGGTCAAATCCCTTGATTCCCACGCAGACAAGTGTCCAAAAAAATTCTCGTTTTGAGCTTTAGTCGAAGTGTGTCGACACATAGGCAGACTGTGTCAACACCACTGGCTACTGGCTCCAGAACTAGCTTCTGAGAGGGATAGTGAGTGTCGACACACAGGCAAGTTGTGTCGACACCACTGGCAGACTGTGTTGACACACATGTAGACTGTGTCGACACCACTGTGACAAAGTTATGTAAACCTGAAAATATGAAGTGTGAACTATTAACATAAGTCATTATCTTCAACATATGAAATATTAACATTTCCTTTAGTCATCATTTTAATATGTACAAAATGTACAAAATGTCATCATCAAAATCAAATTATGAGTGATGTCAAATAGTCATGATTAAAATCATCATTAAAAGGTTTCAAATACACACTCAACACAACAAAGCTTTGCCTTTCTCGGCTTCTTGCTCTTGCTCTTCTTCTTCTAAGGGTCTTATTTGCCTTCCTTTTCTGTTGATTTCACCAATATAGAGAACTTACTCTTTCCTAATAGAACCTGTCGCATCCCTCAAGATATTGAGGAGCTCAGGTTGGGTCGCCTCAATCTTGTTCATATTGAAATTCATTATGAATGGTGAAAAGGAATTGAAGTATGAGGTCTATGCATAGGTCAGCCTCTAGGACGAGTCCCAAGCCGTGAGCTTCTCGATCTACTCAATCATCTTGAGGACATGGTTCTGAACCGATGTCCCCTCAACCATCCTCGCCTTGAAAAGACTCTTCGATATCTCATATCTTTTAGTCCGTCCCTGCTCCTCAAACAGTGTCAGAGATGCAACATGATGGATTGTGCATCCATCTTCTCATGCTGTCTCTGTAGCTCGGGAGTCATGGAGGCTAGCATATAACATGATCAAGGGTCGAGTCCTCTTTATTGTTCTCATAGAGAGAAACATCTTCCTCGTTAGTCCCTTCCACTGGCTTAGGCACGATCTCATCGAGGATATACCTGATTTTCTCTGTCGTGAGAATAATTCTCCGGTTCCAAAGCCAATCCGCGTATCTTAAACTAATGAGTCGGTTGACATCTAGTATGCCACGGAATGGGTGCTAGTTATGAGTGCCTTGCAAGCCAATTCACATGAGTGATGACACCTGTAATCTTGTACTAATCTCTTTTGGTAATGATATTAATGACATTTTCTCACTCTATATTATATACATGGAATGATGTTTATATATAGTGATGTCCATGGGTCTCTGCAATGAGGATTAGGATCATGATGAGATCATGATAATGAGATATATTCTCTTTAAACATAGATCCTATATTCTTGGTCATAGGTTACTCAAGAAGGACATCAAGATAACCAGACATAATAGTGTGCCATATACCCGTCCATATGATGGAGGCAGCTAGTCTCATGGCTGTTTGTGTGGAGACACTAGGGGTATGTACAGGTACTCATATGAGAATGAGTTCACTGAATGATCTACTCTCAGAATGTTGTATGGTTGATGATACCTGATTGTCAGATAGCAATTCCATAGTCCCAGTTGTATGACTGGTCCTTAGACTTAAGATGCCAAAGATGTTACGCCCCCAATTTAGCAGTGTAATAAACTGGGGATGTGAGCAAATACGTGATATATCAAGCAATCGAGTAAATCAGAGCAACTAAAGACAACAATTGGAATAATACAAACTCTTATTGTTATCGATAATCAAATCAGTAAGTCTATTACAATCACTAATTAGAGTCAATACTTAGGGTCCATTGACACTATTACATTGGAAAGAATGAAAAGCAAACTAACTAAACTCTACGTGACGCTATGGTAACTCCACTAAGTTGACGCCAGGTCGCTCATCACTCTTGTCCATCCCCATTGTCGTGTGCATCGTCATCTGACTCACCTAAAAAATATTAAGAAAACACTTGATGAGCGAACACTCAGTAGGACTTATGGCTCATGAACCAAGCTATGTTTTAAGTGATTATCGTGTTAACAAGCAGTATAACTACATGATGCACTATGAGTCATAATAGAGAGCAAGAGCTTGGTGATAGCAAGTAATAATGAAAAAAACGTCCAAGTGTAGAGTTATAACAAGTAACATGTATAGCAAGAGAGAGAATTAGCCATATCACTAGTAAATACCCATTGGGGCAACATATACAAGTCAAGTTGAGTAATAGCACATCAAGTAATATCATGTCACAAGTTGACTATCATAGATTAATCAAGATAATATGGCACTTTGGTGCAATGCCACACCGTGTCAATTAACTCATGCAGGCACAAGCACCTTCGAGTGCTCCTCCCATGACTAGAGAGGGCCCTATATACACAGGCATTGGGTCATGTGTTTTATATAGATAATCACTTTTAAATGGCAAAGCGAGGTCCAAGAAAAGATAAGAAGTATAGACGAGTAGATGAGAGGATTCATGGATGAAAAAGAGAAGAGAACAAATGGTTTCATACTCAGACTGTGTATGTAAAAGAAATCAATAAACACACGAGAAACACTTATGAATAGTACTCTCGGGTACTAGCAGTGATAGGAAGAATGTAGTACACCTTCTGGCCACGAGAAGAACGTGGTCATGGGGTCTGGTGCGATGTCAATGAAGACATGGTCTGCCTGTGCACCACGTTAATAAGGCAGGCAATAGGTAGGACGCGTTCACAAAGATACAATTTGGGCTGGTTGGATCATACCGCACAGGTCCAACATGGTTTTTAGAGATGTTTAGGAGTTGATGATACAACCAGCTTGGTGTCCTAGAGGATTCCCAAGCTCATGGAGACTTACGGAGGCGTCGATGAAGGAGTTCCAGTTCAGCAGGAGAATATTTGACGGAGGGTTCTCACAACGTCAAGAAGGACTTGAAACAGTTGCTTGGCATTATAGAGAATGTCTAGAACAGAAGAACGACTATAACGATGCTAAAAATAGTGATAGAAAATGGAAAAAAGTTGTTTACTATCTAGGGGCTTATGTGCAAAATTCTAATCTATTATCCAGATAATTTATGAAGTAATTTAATATATATTTGAGTTTAAAGGGTATGAGTGTGATTTTGTGAGACAATCATTAATAAGATCAATGATATCATGAGGATTGAGACTTAATTAACATATGTTTCAATATAGATCAAATTTTAGTGGGTTGGATAAACATTTTGTGAGTCTAAATATAGGTTAAATGCACCGTCCACAGATTAAAAAAATAGTCAGAACCGACAGTTAGAATGCGATGGCGTGAGCTGTCACGTTCAGAATGCAGTCTAGGTGTGTGGTGCGTTCCTCTTAAGTGAACGCGGGGGGTAGGGTGCCACGTTTAGAATGTGGCATATTGCACCGTTGCATTCTGGATGCGGCCACAAGGGCCACCGCGTTCAGACACAGAAAGTCATGAAGACACGTTGTGAGAATGTGGCTTAAATCTCGATTTATAGTGCATGGAGAATTGCCAAACCGGTCTTAAATCAAAACTAACATTCTAAGGAACGAGTAGAGATAAGAAATTTGACATGAAGACATGGATTTAACAAGATTAATCATGAAGAACAAGGGGTTGGGTACATGAAGATGTATGAACTTGAAGGAAAAAATACTCACAATATGCATGATAAAATTTGGGGAAAACATGGGGACCATGTTTTAGCATGGTGGTGATGAGCCTACAGAGAGATTTAATTAAGTTTTACTTGGGAGAATGTCTACCTTCGGATGAATTTATAACTATAGGGCAAAAATGTGAAGAACTAATGAAGAACACTTAGAGCTCCTCCTCTTCATGATCTCCTCCTCCTTTGGTCTCCCCTTCACATGCTTGAGAGACTCCAAACAGCAATAGGGTCGGCCATGAGGGGTTTAGGGGGTATATTTATAAGAATAACAATTTCCTATTCCTAATACTACTTTAACTCCTTTAATTATGAATTTCTCATTCTTATCTTTATTTCTTAAGCCTTCTAAGATCCATTTGGAGTTGAATTAGATTAGAAACTTGCCTTCCAAGTTAGGATATGTCTTAAGTATGAATTTTCATCATTATCTTGTGCATTTAAGTTAATTTAGCCCAATTTATCTAAAAGGATAATGGGCATTCCAAATTAATAATAATTTCATATTATTCTATTATTTTAACCCTTATTTTGGCCCAATAACTCCATTATGGACCATTTGTTAAGCCCATTGACTATTTTTAATTTTATTGGAATTTAATTTAACCCATTTAATCTTTCTATTTTAATTAACTATAAGTTATTTATTTAATTTAATAAATTGGGTTGCTATAAAGGATGTCTTATTTGAGTACTCCATTCTTTGACACCAGACTTATAGATTGGAAGTTCCATATCTATTACAACCAGTTATTGGAAATTGTAGCCAACCTTACGAAGGTAATTGTGTCATGCCTCAAGCACAGAAATAATCAGGAGACACACGAACAAGTATGCATTCAGAAGTTATTGACAAATGACTAATACAAGTAGGTCCCACAATTCTATAGTCCAAATCTCTTCCTTTATTCCTCATCAACGAATATTACAATCTCCAATCTAAAGATAGAAACATTTTCTACTCACTAATCTATCTATCTCTCACAAGAAAGGTAAAAATTACAATAATGACCACTCTAGAATGTAGACTAAACTAGAATTTAGAATGACTCTCCAAGTGTACTCCATGCTCGGCACACAAGTCCCATCATTAAACTTTATCATTCACCATTGCTAGCTAAAAATGTTTGTGAAAGCAGGTATGAGCGCACTCGCCCAGTAGGATTTGTATCTTAATGTGCTGGTAATGATATAGTGATTATCTTAACACACAGAATTTCTATAACGATGGGATAACAATATATGCATGACAGTAAACAGGAGTCGTATGACAATAGTAAGAATAGTAGCTCAATGGGTTGCATGGAGAATCAAGTAATTGATTATCAATAGACAGTGAACAAGGATTCAAGAAGGAGTACGTATCAAAAGCATAATAATAGAACTAGCCATATTTCACACATATCAAATAATCATTCAGACAGTTAAACATATCATATCACACGAATGCACTTTCAAATCTTACACACATTCTGGTGCCATGCCATTCACCACAAGTCTATACTCCCACGATTAATAAGTACGTTGGGGCGCTCCTCCCCAAGACCAGACAGGGCCTTATTTGCACAGACATTGGTCATTGGACCGAAGTCCCATCTAGGGCCCTTATGCATAGACATGGCCCTTGTTTGCACAAGACTATCAGGATAGAGTTTTAATCTCAAGAGGAGAAGATAAATCTAGATATTTAAGAGCAGTTAGAATGAGCTTCACGTATACAAAACTTTTACTTATGTTTTGACAATTTTAGGGTATTAGACAGACCATAACGATATCCTAACTAGGCAGATCAAACAAACATGGTTTCTGGAAGGCTTTAAGAACTCGTCGGGGAACAGCCTATGCCTATTCAAGAGTTTAAATAGTGGAAACATTCTTCGAGAATTAAATAGATCTATCTTAGCCAAAAGAAAAGAGAAAAAGAAGAAGAAAAAGGAGGAAAAGCACAAGAAATATACTGTCACGTTTTAGCAAATTACATCTACTGAATATGACTGATATTAATTACAAGAACTAACATAAATGTTTATACAAAAGCAACTAGTTTAGCGGAAGCTTATTACATGACATCTCTCATTGAAGTCTAAATGAGGAACAGACAAAAGTAAACTGTAGCCTTATTACATTTCCACTTATCTACAAAGAAAACAAAAGATGACAGCAATGTTTGTCATGGTGTGGTCCACTCAGCACACAAAATCCCCTTAAGCTTCATCTTCATTGGGTCCACCTAAAAATGGTAAATTGAATGAGCTAACTAGCCCAGTAGAACTCAATTCCCTTAAATGAAAAGGATTCGATGTAAATTCTCAAGGTAAGAACAGGTATAGATTGCTAGCACTGAGTGTTCAAACAATGATGAAATGAATCAATTTGATAATAGGTATTGAACAAGAATAGTTTAGAAACAAGATCAATAACTCAGGATAATACTTGAATTCAGAATCAGACACATTTTCACACACACAAGCATGATGTGATGACTAATCAAACACGAATTGATGTATGCCAACATCCACAAATTCTCATCACCCCGTGCGGCCACTGATGAATTCGGGCGCTTCCCCAGGACTGAACCAACCCTTATTTGCCAGGCATATTTCTTAAACGAGTCCAAAGACTCACAAGTTGTCATCATAACACATACATTCTGCATTAGATCAAGTACACACAAGGATTCACTCATGGTTACACACAAGAATTAAGGAACTCTATTCCTTCATTGATTATAGGAATTTATGATCTCACGAGGTCAATTATGTTCGGAACTTTGAAGAGATGACTCATGGTAAAAAGAAATGAAACTTGACTGGTTTAGTAGATGTTTAGGTGGTAGAAACATCTAGGAATGAGTAAGCATTATGTTAGAACAATTGGGTGTAGTTCCGATCAAGAAATGAGTCAAAGTAGGTTCTGAAATTCGAGACTGGCTGTGCCTGTCGACAGCAAGGAGGTGGCTGTCGATAGATAAGGCTTTCCCAGAAGCTGAATTCTCAGTCTATCAGTGGCTGTCGATAGCCAAGGGGGTGTCTGCCTACAGCTCCTGTCAGATTTGGTTTTCTGGGTTCTGGCAGGTGGCCCTGTCGACAGCTAGAAGTAAGGCTGTCGACAGGTGCTATGTAGACTTTCAAAAATTGATTAAACCAACTAGAAATTGTGCTACAAGCCTTTCTATCACTCCTAACCTGATTAAAACTTTGTCTAAGGATGATCTCAGTCTCAAGAATGAAGCTAACATGACAAGAAAGCAAAAGAAAGGACATGGAATGTGATTCACATAAATGGTCAACATGATTTCAGAATTGCACAAGTTATGATGGAAGAAAAAGAATTGTATTGTCTCCCATGGCCAAACACTAAATCATACATGATGGAAGCTTAATTCTTACCATGGGATTAATTTTCAAATCTGGAAATCAACAGACTCATGGTAAAGGATCACTTTAAACTACCTGAACTACGTTGAATTGTGGGAAGAAGAGAACAAGAGTAGGAAGAGAATCCTACAAACACACAACTAAATCAAGATTATAAGGGATGGACACATAGTTTTCACAAGAGAATTCACACATTTAAAGCAAGTAAACAAGTGATCATGACCTCTTTAACCAAGGTGGAGGTCAAGAACTTAGAAAGGAGAAAAGATAGGAAGAGAATCCTACATAATTAAAGAAGATGGGGTATTCCCTCGATGGAATCAAAACCAACTAGAAGGTAGAGAAATCAAGGTTCCAATTATCCTCCAGCAACTACAAGTTGCCACTCCTCCAGGAGAATCAATAGCTTTACTCGTAGTCTCCACAGCTCCAGCAGCAACTGCTCTCACGAAGCAAGGACAATACCCACAACCCGAAGACTAGCAAGTGCAACAGTAGCTTCCTCACAGCTCAACAGCAAGAGCCAGCGGCAAGGAGCAGGGAAACAAGAGCAGAAGGGTACAAGAATAGGAGAACGAATAGAGATTTGCATTGGGAAGGTTTACAAGCTGGTTACACAGTGGGTTTTATAGCTCCAATCTATTTCCATGCACAAGGCCATGCAAGTTTACAGGTGTTGGGGTAAAACCCCCATTTACCACCTTCTGACACCTATCTCATGCACAAGCTACAAGTTACACATGGTAACTATCATGTTACCTATTCCCCAGGTGTTTGGCCTTCCCACAGCCTCACACGTAAGTGTCCAAGAATTCCTAGAAAAATGGCCACCGTAATTGGCCTAAAATTCAGCTGGCCCAATAAACTTGATGTAAACATGTCCAAATGGTATCCATTTGTCTTAAAATTTTAACCATAGTCTAATATGATGGTTTTACAAATTATAGTGATTTTTATTTAATTTTTAGATTTTATTTTACACTAGGTGAAAAATCCCCCTGAAAATAGTCGTGTCGGCTTAACCTCGAAGTCCGCACTTCGAAAAATTTGGATATTTATATTTCTGAGATCTCCACATTTTTTTGGAAATTATGGTGTTCTCAGATTTTTATTTTGTTATAGTTTTCCGGTGTCGCCCTGTGGGAGCGCGCACCTCTATGTACGACACTGGGGTAACGTATGTTACCACTAATTAAACCCAAATTCTAATTATTTCAATTTAATGGCAATACTCATGTATAATAACCATTATTCATATTTTCCTAACACTTTTAATTTTCGAGGCGTTACAACTCTCCCCCACTAAAAGAAATTTGGTCCTCCAAATTTAATAACATAAGGAGATGGTTACTAACCTGTAAACAAGTCCGGATACTTGATCTTGATGGCATCTTCTAGTTCCCATGTTGCCTCTTCTTGTCCACGTTTACTCCATTGAATCTTTAACAAAGGAACTTCTTTGTTTCGTAGTTGCTTGATTTTCGATCAAGAATCTGTACAGGTCTTTCCTCGTATGCTAAATTTTCTTGTATCTCCAGATCTTGATATCCAATGATGTGTTACGGGTCATAAACGTATTTTCTCAACATTGACATGTGAAAAATATCATGTACATTAGATAATTGTGGTGGAAGTGCCAGTTGATACGTCATTTCTCCAATTCTTTTCAATATCTCAAATGGTCCTAATGTACCTTGGACTCAACTTTCCCTTAATTCTAAATCTTCTAATTCCGCATCAAGGAGATACTTTAAGGAATACATGCTCTCCTTGATGAAACTCCAATTCCCTTCTTCGACGATCAGCATAGCTTTTCTGTCGGTCTTGGGCAGCTTTCATTATGTCTTGTACTAATTTGATAATTTCTGTGGTTTCTTGAATCATTTCAGGTCCAAGAATATGGGATTCTTTTAGTTCCATCCAACACAGTGGTGATCTACACTAGCGACCGTATAAGGCTTCAAATGGTGCCATTTGAATGGTAGACTGGTAACTATTATTATAGGCAAATTCCATAATTTCTAAATAAGTGTTCCAGTCATTTCAAACTCCAATATACAAGCACGACACATATCTTTGATAACTTGGTTTACCCACTCTGTTTGTCTGTCAGTCTGAGGATGAAATGATGTGCTAAACTTTAATTTAGTCCCCAATGCGTCTTGTAGTTCTTTCCAGAAATGTGAGGTAAATCTTGCATCCCTATCTGACACTATATCCTTCGAAATTCCATGTAATCGGACAATTTCTTTCATATACAATGCTGCTAAGACCCACAGACCATCTTGTCTTGATTGCTAAGAAATGAGCTGACTTAGTAAGTCGGTCAATGATTACCATATGGCATCAAATCCACATCGTTTCTAGGTAATCCCACGATAAATCCATACCGATACTGTCCCATTTCCACTCTGGCACTTCGAGTGGTTTTAACTTTCCGGCTAGTTTTTTCTGCTCGGCTTTAACTTTCTGACATGTCAGGCATCTTGCTATGAAGTCTACAATGTCTTTCTTCATATTGCACCACTAGAAATGCTTCTTTAAATCTTGATACATTTTGACAGTTCCAGGATGAATGGTGTAACGTGACCGGTGAGCTTCTTCTAAAATTTACCTTTTGATCTCGCGATTATCCGGCACGCACAACCTATTCGGAATCAAAGATTCCCATGATATCCTCATTAAAATCAGGTTTAAAAGTTAACTTTTCACGAATCTCTGCCAATATAGGATCATTATCTTGTTGTTCTCCAATTTGTTTTATCAAATCTGATTGAGCTATCAACTTATCAATTACAACTTTACTTCTTGTGACTCAACCTTCAAGCTAATGTGGAAAATTCTCTAGCAATTCTATTCCTTTACTTGTATTTGAAACACCTTTGCTATAGGATTTCTACTAAGTGCATCTGCCACAGTATTTCCTTTCCCTGGATGATATTAATTTTGAAATCATAATCTTTAATATACTCCATCCACCTTCTTTGTCTCATATTCAATTCTTTCTGTGAAAACAAATACTTAAGACTCTTATGATCAGAGTACACTATAAATTGATTGTCATATAGATAGTGCCTCCATAGCTTGAGTGCAAAAACTACTGCGGCTAATTCCAAATCATGTACTGGGTAATCTTTCTCATGGGTCTTCAATTGTCTTGACGCATAAGCAATGACTCTTCTATCTTGCATCAATACACATCCTAGTCCAATACTTGAAGCGTCGGTATAAACCTCAAATAATTTACCCTCTACCGGCAAGGCTAGAATTGGTGTCGATGATAGACATTCCTTTAATAATTGAAATGCTTGCTCGCAACTCTCACTCCATACAAATGCAATTCCTTTTCTGGTCAGTTGTGTGAGAGGCGAGGCAATTCTAGAGAAATTATGGACAAACGCTGGTAATAACTAGCCATACCCAGAAAACTTCTAACCTCAGTGAGGTTCTTTGGTTGCTCCCATTTTTGTATGGTCTCAATCTTCGAAGAGTCCACAAACAATCCTTCTTTTGAAATAATGTGTCCCAAAAACATCACTTGCTTCATCCAAAATTCACATTTACTAAACTTTGCATATAGCTTGTGATCTCGTAATAGTTGCAGAGTAATCCATAATGTGTCTCGTGTTCTTCTATGCTCTTAGAATAAATCAATATATCATCAATAAACACAACTACAACTTGATCCAAATAAGGTCTGAATACGTCATTCATTAGACGCATAAATGCAGCAGGTGCATTAGTTAATCCAAATGGCATCACTACAAATCGTAGTGCCCATATCTTGTTCGGAAAGCTATTTTGTGAATGTCCTGCTCTAAATTCTGAGTTGGTGATAACCAGACCTTAAATCAATTTTGAGAAACACTGAGCTCTAGACAATTGATCAAATAGATCGTCAATTCTTGGAAGTGGATATTTGATCTTTATAATCAATTGGTTTAACTATTGTAATCTATACATAATCGCATAGACCCATCTTTTTCTTTACGAATAACACTGGAGCACCCCAAGGTGAGGTACTAGGTCTAATAAATCCTTTTTCTATCAATTCCAACAACTGCCTTTTCAGTTCTTTCAACTCTTCTGTTGACATCCTGTACGGTGTTCTTGAGATTGGTATAGCTCCTGGTACCAATTCAATCGAGAAATTTACCTCTCTATTAGGTGGTAAGCCAAGTAACTATTCAGGGAAAATATCAAGAAATTCCCTTACCATTGGAATATCTCCCAATCTCGTGATATCTTGATTTATTACCGTTACAGAAGCTAAGTACCCTTGACAACCCTTCCGTACTAGCTTACAAGCCTTAACTGCTGAAATTATCGGTATTCTCTTAGTGTGGGGTTTATCAAAAGTTATAAAATAAATTTCCTTTCCTAGGAAAGTGATCTGCCTTAATTGGCAATCTAAATTGGCATGATACTTAGATAACCAATCCATCCCAAGGATCACATCATAATCCCACATTTCCAAACATATCAAATCACCAGATAAGTTATGTCCTTCAAGTAGAATCTGACTATCAGGGAATACTCCTTAAGTTTTTTACCCTCACTCAAAGGAGTTGCCACTTCCAGTTGTGTAGACAATGGGACTGATTGTATTTCCAAGATTTAGCAAAATCATAACTAATAAAGGAGTGCGTAGCTCCTGAATCAAACAATACATGTGCAGGTTTTGAGTTATTATCAGTGTACCTTCAATCAGTCCGCCTTCTTGCGGGGGATTCAGGCTCTACCTCCTGAATAGCTTGTATTCTCCCTTGCTTTAGTTGCCTTGCTTGGGGATTTGGTTTGGCTGGCGTATTCTTGATCATCGGACATTCTGAAATTCGATGGGTACTTCCACACTTGAGACATGCTCCCAATCTACGCCAACAATTTCCGCCTTATGTCCACTAACGTGACAATGCTTGCACACGTCCTTGCTTCCACTTGGAGCCTTCTCTGTCTTTTTCCAGATTGCTGAACTTTCGGGGCATTCCCGACTCAAATTTTCTCTTCCGATCCAAAGATCCTTCTCCCGACCTTCCTTAATTTTTCCACCATATCATTTGCAGCTTCCAAAGCCAAGCTCTTTTGACCATATCCGAATACGAAGTGATCAGATGTGAAGTTAACTGCATAATATAGATAGGACGTAGTCCATTCATGAACCTCTGGCTTTTAACTTATCCGTGGCTATGAGATGTGGGGCATACTTAGACAATCGAGCAAACTGGGCTCATATTCAGATACTGACATCCTTAGTTGTTTTAGATTAGCAAATTCATTTGACTTCTTTTCCGGACAACCTTGGAAAAGTACTGGTCATTAAAAACTCCACAAATTCATCCCAACTAATTGGGTCGGATCCTCCAAAGTGGATATTACTGATGATCAGTCTGTCCTCCTGTAATTTTAACTATATTTATTTTGGTGATTAACAAAACTATGTCAAAGATTTTTAACTCATATTCATAAGTCTTGAGCACACGAAACTACAGGAAAATCAATCAAATTTGGTAAGTATTACCCTTCTGAAGCAATATTAAGTTCAACATGAAATTTCTCTAAGTCCACATCGATTTTTCCTTATGCTACAACGATTTCAGTAAAACTGTAAAGATCTCATCATAACGATTTCTTAAGTACTTTAATGATTTCTTCATAATCTGAAACATTGTTTAATGTTAATCAGGAATCGTCATCGTAACGATTTGCTCATTGTAACGATTTCTTTAGTCATCGTAACGATTTGCTCACCGCAACGATCCCTTTAGTCATCGTAACGATTTGCTCATCGCAACGATTTCTTTAGTCATCGTAACGATTTGCTCATCGCAACGATTCCTTTAGTCATCGTAACGATTTGCTCATCGCAACGATTTCTTTAGTCATCGTAACGATTTGCTCATCGCAACGATTTCTTTAGTCATCGTAACGACTTGCTCATCACAACGATTCCTTTAGTCATCATAACGATTTGCTCATCGCAACGATTCCTTTAGTCATCGTAATGATTTGCTCATCGCAACGATTTCTTTAGTCATCGTAACAATTTGCTCATCGCAACGATTCCTTTAGTCATCGTAACGATTTGCTCATCGCAACGATTCCTTTAGTCATCGTAACGATTTGCTCATCGCAACGATTTCTTTAGTCATCGTAACGATTTGCTCATCGTAACGATTCCTTTAGTCATCGTAACGATTTGCTCATCGCAACGATTCCTTTAGAGCTCATAACGATTTGCCTCACGCAACGATTTCTTTAGAGCTCATAACGATTTGCCTCACGCAACGATTTCTTTAGAGCTCATAAATGATTTGCTTCACGCAACGATTTCTTTAGAGCTCATAACGATTTGCTCGCACAACGATTTCTTTAGAGCTCATAACGATTTGCTTCCACAACGATTTCTTTAGAGCTCATAACGATTTGCCTCGTGCAACGATTTCTTTAGACCTCATAATGATTTGCTTCACACAACGATTTCTTTAGAGCTCATAACGATTCGCCTTGCGCAACGATTTCTTTAAAACTCATAACGATTTGCTTCGCACATCGATTTCCTCATTGAACACAACGATTTGCTCTCCAAAGATTTCTTCAGTGAACATAACAATTTGGTTATGTCTTACAACGATTTAGCTGATCATAAGGATTCCTTAAGTCATAAATGTATTGACTTCTTATGCACAACGATTTGCTACTAGTCAAAACATTGAGTCGTCAAAGTCGTCACGCATATCCTTCTGGCACTTTGCATTTAATGTAGACTGAACGTATCTCTGCATGCATGCAGAAGATAACATCCATTATCCTATGTACTATGCATCTTTAGATATAGCAAAATGGCATTACTATTTTGGTGAATATTCACATCAACGTTTACTGACAACAAGAGACAGCCTAGCTGTCTATTGTTCTAGCATTTAATGTATGCAGGGCCCTAAAGACATTTTGTCATACAACGTTGAACCATATAGATGCCAGAAGATCCTATCTCTTTGTGTGCACAAATGGATAAAAGACTGTTGACTAGAAGCTTCCAAGTATCAAACAGTCTAACGTCTACCAAAGCTAGAGACAACAGTTACTTCAACGAATACATTTCAAATTGGAGATATAAATACAAGATAGTAGCTCCAGAAGGAAGTAGTGAGAGTTACCAACGAATACTTCAAGCACATCTTAGCAACTCAAATCTTCCGTGAGAATCCAAGAGCCAAGAATCTCATTCGTGATATGTCTCAAGCTCTTTAGCTCTCTGTGTCGCAATAGAAATCTTGAAAGAGAGCTTGTGTAGTTATGAGAGAGACCATTGTGTAGATCTCCTTCTCTCAGGGCTATTTCTACTTCAGATCGTTGCTTGTTAAAGCTTGATCTAGGGGCTTGATTTCATTGCTCATCTTTTCTGTGTTGTTCCCTTCGTGTGTGAAGGAAGACCTGGTGGGGTATCCAGGATGTTGTGTTCCCTTCGGTTGTGAAGGAAGACCAACTGAGCTGGGTGTTGTATTGTTCATAGGGGGACTGTACCCTAGTTAGTGGAATCCTGAGTGTTGCTCAGGGACTGGACGTAGGACTCCTAAGGAAAGGAGATCCGAACCACGATAATTCCTTGCGTGTGTGCTTGATTTCTTGTGAGTTTATTATTTATACTAACCTTCATTAACCTATTTTGAAGAATGACTTTGTGTGAAATTTTAAGTATAGGTTTAGTCTAGATAATTTCATAAAAAGACCCATTCACCCCCCTGGGCTCATCAGCTGGGCAACAATTACTGTTTCCCATGCCAAGCTCTTGCGTCTCGTTCCAACTAAAAAGTCACCAACCAGATCTTCTCTTCCTCAGTGCATTTAATTACTCCAAATATTCTTTCAATGTCCTTTAGCCAATTTTCGGCCTCATCCGGGTCTGTACTTCCTGCAAATCTTGGAGGATAAAACTTCAGAAATCCCTAAATAGACTTGTCCCATTATGGCTATTATTCTTAGCTATAGTCCTCATCACTGGGTCAAGTCATGCATCGAACTTTCCATTTTCCTCCAATGGCGTCACTTCCTTCCATAATTAAGTTGGAATATATCTGAAACATTCAATAGGACATACATTAATTCTACAATCCACCCAAACTTGCATCATCATATACACATTTCAAATCCATGTAGCACTCCATTTCTATTCATTAGTCAAATAATTACATCAAAACATACTATCAAAACCAGTCATCTAAGTCCCTGCCATCTCCTCCTTCCAACTTTTCCATATTACAAAACATACTTTCACTAACCTCTCACTTCCCCTTCACATGGGAGTTATATATACATTCAGCATTTAAACAAAAGGAGAGGTTTACAAAAAGAATGACAAGTTGCCTAAGTCCTTTCTAGTTTTGGGTCAGGTCTATAACAGATTCCACCGATGGTTGTTGTTGTTCTCCTCAACTCCATGATATAGTTCCCTTGCCGCATCCGTCAATGCTTCCTAATAGCCCTCAAACTGATGGAGCAACATGTCTTGCCCCAGCCTTAGATTGTCCACCTACACATAACTTGAGTCATGACGTCTAGTGAAGCAATAGGATTGCCAGCAAAGAAAGCACCCGCAGTCAAATTAAGCACTTCTTCCTTAATTTGCATATGAGCTTCCTACTGGGCTTGGGCATATAGCTCAATGTCTTGGCTTAGCATTTCTAATGCTGCTACCATCCTTTCTTGGGCATTCATGTCCATACTGAAACAAATATCAAGTTAAGTATTTACATAGTTACAAATATCATGCTAACTAATCTCATGTTTCTACCCCAACTCACTGGCTATCCCTAGGTTTATAACTAATGCTCTGATACCAATTTATCTGTCACGTTCTAGCAAAATACATTTACTGAAATATGACCGATATTAATTACAAGAACTAACATAAATATTATACATAAGCAACTAGTTTAGCAGAAGCTTATTACATGACATCTCTCATTGTAGTCTAAATGAGTATACATGACATCTCTCATTGTAGTCTAAATGAGGAACAAGCAAAAGTAAACTGTAGCCTTATTACATTTCACTTATATACAAAGAAAATGAAGATGACAGCAATGCTTGTCATGGTGTGATCCACTCAGCACACAAAATCCCCTTAAGCTTCATCTTCGTTGGGTCCACCTGAAAATGGTAAATTGAATGAGCTAACTAGCCAGTAGAACTCAATTCCCTTAAATGAAAAGGATTTAGATGTAAATTCTCAAGGTAAGAAGGTATAGATTGCTAGCACTGAGTGTCCAAACAATGATCAAATGAATCAATTTGATAATATGTATTGAACAAGAATAGTTTAGAAACAAGATCAATAACTCAGGATGATATTTGAATTCAGAATCAGACACATTTTCACACACACAAGCATGATGTGGTGACTAATCAAACACGAATTGATGTATGCCAACATCCACAAATTCTCATCACCCCGCGCGGCCACTGATGAATTCGGGCGCTCCCCCTAGACTGAACTAGCCCTTTATTTGCCAGGCATATTTCTCAAACAAGTCCAAAGACTCACAACTTGTCATCATAACACATACATTCTTGCAGTAGATCAAGGACACACAAGGATTCACTCATGGTTTACACACAAGAATAAGGAACTCTGTTCCTTCATTGATTAAGGAATTTATGATCTCACGAGGTCAATTATGTTCGGAACTTTGAAGAGATGACTCATGGTAAAAAGAAATGAAACTTGACTGGTTTAGTAGATGTTTAGGTGGTAAGAAACATCGGAATGAGTAAGCATTAGTTAGAACAATTGGGTGTAGTTCCGATCAAGAAATGAGTCAAGGTAGGTGCTGAAATTCGGGACTGGTTGTGCCTGTCGACAGCAAGGAGGTGGCTGTCGACAGATATGGCTTTCCCAGAAGCTGAATTCTCAGTCTGTCAGTGGCTGTCGACAGCCAAGGGGTTTCTGTCGATAGCCCCTGTCAGATTTGGTTTTCTGGGTTCTGGCAAGGTGGCCCTGTCGACAGCTAGAAGCAGGGCTGTCGACAGGTGCTATGTAGACTTTCAAAAATTGATTAAAAGCAACTAGAAATTGTGCTACCAAGCCTTTCTATCACTCCTAACCTGATTAAAACTTTGTCCAAGGATGATCTCAGTCTCAATAATGAAGCTAACATGACAAGAAAGCAAAAGAAAGGACATGGAATGTGATTCACATAAATGGTCAACATGATTTCGAATTGCACAAGTTATGATGGAAGAAAAAGAATTGTATTGTCTCCCATGTCCAAACACTAAATCATACATGATGGAAGCTTAATTCTTACCATGGGATTAATTTTCAAATCTGGAAATCAACAGACTCATGGTAAAGGATCACTTTAAACTACCTGAACTACGTTGAATTGTGGGAAGAAGAGGACAAGAGTAGGAAGAGAATCCTACAAACACACAACTAAAACAAGATTATAAGGGACGGACACATAGTTTTCACAAGAGAATTCACACATTTAAAGCAAGTAAGCAAGTGATCATGACCTCTTTAACCAAGGTGGAGGTCAAGAACTTACAAAGGAGAAAAGATAGGAAGAGAATCCTACCTAATTAAAGAAGATGGGGTATTCCCTCGATGGAATCACAACCAACTAGAAGGTAGAGAAATCAAGGTTCCAATTATCCTCCAGCAACTACAAGTTGCCACTCCTCCAGGAGAATCAATAGCTTTACTCGTAGTCTCCACAGCTCCAGCAGCAACTGCTCTCACGAAGCAAGGACAATACCCACAACTGGAAGACTAGCAAGTGCAACAGTAGCTTCCTCACAGCTCAACAGCAAGAGCCAGCGGCAAGGAGTAGGGAAACAAGAGCAGAAGGGTACAAGAATAGGAGAACGAACAGAGATTTGCATTGGGAAGGTTTACAAGCTGGTTACACAGTGGGTTTTATAGCTCCAATCCATTTCCATGCACAAGGCCACGCAAGTTTACAGGTGTTGGGGTAAAACCCCCATTTTACCATTCTTCTGACACCTATCTCATGCACAAGCTACAAGTTACACATGGTAACTATCGTGTTACCTATCCCCCAGGTGTGCTGGCCTTCCCACAGCCTCACACGTAAGTGTCCAGAATTCCCAGAAAAATGGCCACCGTAATTGGCCTAAAATTCAACTGGCCAATAAACTTGATGTAAACATGTCCAAATGGTATCCATTTGTCTTAAAATTTTAACCATAGTCTAATATGATGGTTTTGCAAATTATGGTGATTTTTTTAATTTTTAGATTTTATTTTACACTTGGTGAAAAATCCCCCGAAAAATAGTCGTGTTGGCTTAACCTCGAAGTCCGCACGTCGAAAAATTCGGATATTTATATTTCTGAGATCTCCACATTTTTTTTGGAAATTATGGTGTTCTGAATTTTTATTTCGTTATAGTTTTTCGGTGTCGCCCTGTGGTAGTACCACCTCTATATACGACACTAGGGTAACGTATGTTACCACTAATTAAACTCAAATTCTATTATTTCAATTTAATGATAATACATGTATAATAACCACATTATTCATATTTTCCTAACACTTAATTTTCGGGACGTTACATGTACAAGAAGGACCATGACAGCAACATGGGACAATTCCTTAGGCAGCTTAAGCACCAAATAAGAAGAAGAAAATGTCTATCTGATTTGATGGACAATATAAGAAGGCATTCAAATTTGTATGGTTAGAGGATGCTCAAAAACATCCGATTGGTGACTACCAACTCTTCTTTTCACTCTAATCTGAAGAGGGAGTAGTCACACATTGAAATTTATATTTTGTTTTATATTGGTTTTACTCATATCTGCACAAAGTTTTTTCTTGTAAGGCAATAATGCAGGTGAACATGTGAAGAATTGACAAACCCAACAAGACTAGCAAATCCAACAAGGAGGTGTCGACACACAAGGTTCACAAGTCGACACACATGAAGGATGTGTCGACGGACATGGGTACAGGTCGACACACATAGAGAACCAATGAAGATTTGATAGGCAACAATTCAAGGGGAGTCATACATGGAGAGGGAGCATCACACTTAGGGGGAGCAGGATCTAGATCTCCAACCCAAGCAACAATACCAACAAGTGGTACTAAGGCTCAAGATCATAAGGTAGAAAATACCTCATTGTTGAACCACTACCCTTATAACATATTGGTAAGAAGTCTCTACACTAAAAAGGGGAGAATGCAAATGGTAAGATCTTTCCTTTTTGGTTATTGACAAAAGCGGAGAGAGTTTTTACCTTAAATTTTATGTTTATTGTCTGTATTAAATTTCCTATATCAAAACATTCCTATGAGTTTTATCATCACCAAAAAGGCGGAGATTGTTGAACCACTCACACATATTTTCCCCTATATTTTGGTGATAGCTAAAACTCATGAATATTCTAAATATTTTTATAATTTTTTCTAGAATATTTATGGCTATAAAAATATACCTTCTATCGCTTCAAAAGATTTGCACTGAAAATCTCTATTGATTTCTATTTAAGTCCAATTTGATTGAGAAGAAATCACTGACCAGTCGAAGTGATCAGTAGAAGTTTCACTTTGTCATCCTTGATTTTCTTCTGATAAAATTGTATTGATCTTTTTGGGTAATTATATTAATGGCATTTTCTCACTATATTACATGCATGTGATGATGTATATATGATTGATGTCCATAGATCTGTGCAATGAGAATGGATTATGATGAGATCATGATAATGAGACCAATTCTCTTTAAACACTGATCCTTAATATTCCTAGTCATAGGTGCTCGAGAAGAACATCGAGATAACCGAATAGACAGTATACTATATACCCGTCCATATGATGGAGGTAGCTGGTCTCATAGCTACTTGTGTGGAGACACTAGGGGTATGGTACATGTGCTCATTGTGGAATGAGTTCACTGAATGATCTGCTCTCAAAATGCTGGATGGTTGATGATACCTGATTGTTAGATAATGATTCCGTGGTCCTAGTTGTGTAACTAGTCCTTGGACTTAAGACACCAAGCATGCCTTGCTTGAGTACTCAATTCTTTGATATTGGACTTATAGGTCTAGTTGTCCTAGATATAGTACAACCTAGTCATTAGGAATGGTAGCCAACCCTACGAAGGGAATTGAGTGTCAACAAAGGATCATCCACTCTCGGTATCATAAGAGGAATATCATGTGTGTTATTACTCAGGCAATTCTCTGGATAGGGTTGATCGGATTGAGAGTGAAAGAGTTCTCTGAAAGAATCCGATATGAGTAAGACCAAGTTGGATTCCGTATGGGCCTGACTCGACCATGCATTACATATGGTCTCTGGGATATTAGTTGGATGAGGGACTATAGCTACACGGTAACTATAGGTAGAAAGATCCAATGGATTTGATCCCCCTATACTCTAGGGACTATGGCGTGGTAGCTTTGCATGTCCATAGTGGATGAGTTTGGTGGATTATTATGGAGATAATAATCCACTTAATCAGAAGGAGTTCTGGGTCAGAATGGTTCTAACAAGTACAACTCACGGCTAGCTCGCTATTGGGCCTAGAGGGTCACATACAAAAGGTGGATGACGCGACGACTATGGAGGATTAGATAAGAGTTATCCAATAGACCCTTTTTACAACCTAGGACGGAATGAGGATAGTTCGTCGCCGGGATGGTCATGGCGACAAGGATCACTGTCGCCGAGATGGTGGTGACATGGTCGACTGCCGCCAAGAGTGTCTTGGCGGCAGTGACCATTGTCACCAATAATGACTGGCGATAGTTTGTATTGCTGCCAACACAGGTATGGTGCATGTCCTTTAAGCGTACTATGCACATCCATACGGCATGGAGGTCGTGTGGAGGCTTGAATATGGTACCTTCCATCATGATGGAGTGGTTGGGAGAGCCCTACAAGATGAGGGGTCTCCATACCACCCATCCTTCTTCCTCTTCCACTCTCCCACTCCTCTCCAACACACTCACAGCTGCAGCCCTCTCCTTCTCTTGGAGAAGAGAAGAAGGAAGCAGGAGGCTTCTCCTCCTGCTTCTGCTACTACTGCCAGCTGTTGCTCTGAAGCAGCAGTTGTTGCTGCTGCTGTTGCGAGGTGCTACTAGGAGCAGCCCCGACAAGGAGGAAGAGCAGGCAAGAGAAGCTATCATCCCGATCGCCGCTATGTGGATTCTGCTACAGGGAGGTCGCGAGAGCTCCTTCTCCGGCGTGCTAGGTTCTATGCTTCGGAGGTTCTACGAGCACCTCTAGGTGAGATAGTCTTGCCCTTAGATGTTTTGCATGAGTGTCATGCACCCGACATCATCTCGGTCTGATGATAATGTGCGGGAATCGTGGTTTTAAATTTTCAATATCATTTCGTTGTGCATGTGATGCCCACCATGCATTCATGTAGTGCTATTAGAGCCTAAGTTTATGAGATGATGTCTAGTTTTGTTTTCCATGTGATTTAGAATCAAATTTTCTTGTTTCTGTCATGGATGCAGATTGGGCGATAGTGACAATTATCGCTGGAACTATTCCAGCGCAGTGTTTGTTGTCGTCCATATCTGACCACAACGTCTTGGTGCCTGGAGAAAGTTTTTTATTTTTGTTGCATTGACTTATGTTCTAATGACAATAGACTTTGTCGCTGGAATAGTTCCAGCGACAGAGGACATTGTTGCCAGGATAGTCCTCGCGACAAAGTTGTATGTCGCCAGTAATGTCCTGGCGACAGGACTTGTTGTTGCCAGAAAGATTTTTTGGCAGTTATGATTGTTGTTACAGAAGTGTCGATGACTATTTTAAAGAGATGTGTTGGTGTGACGACCCAACCAGTAAACTGGCCCAACAACCGTGCTAGTGGGTAGACTTCCCAGGAAGGTCACCCATCCTGGGACTACTCCCAACTGAGCACGCTTAACTTCAGAGTTCTTTTCCTACTCGAGCTCTGAAAATGACTAGTCCGGGTTGTTGGTAGTCTACTGATTTAGTCCACTTAGTTCCTGCACTTCCGGCTGGGTAAGGCTCTGATACCATTTGTGACGACCCAACCAGCAAACTGGCCCAACAACCGTGCCAGTTGGTAGACTTCCCAGGAAGGTCACCCATCCTGGGACTACTCCCAAGTGAGCACGCTTAACTTCAGAGTTATTTTCCTACTCGAGCTCTGAAAATGACTAGTCCGGGTTGTTGGTAGTCTGCTGATTTAGTCCATTACCATATATCAGTAGACTACCAACAACCCGGACTAGTCATTTTCAGAGCTTGAGTAGGAAAAAACTCTGAAGTTAAGCGTGCTCAGTTGGGAGTAGTCCCAGGATGGGTGACCTTCCTGGGAAGTCTACCAACTAGCACGATTGTTGGGCCAGTTTGCTAGTTGGGTCGTCACAGTTGGTGACTCAGTCAACTGTTAACTGAAGTGTTCTTAGCGACATACATCATTGTCGCCAGGACCTGTCGCTAGGAAGTCCTGGTGACAATGATGGTTGTCACCAACACAGTTAGTGCAGATAGAACCTTCTAATTCCGTGACTACTTGTATATTGGAGACCATGGAACATGGATTAAGTATTAATCTATGAGCTTTGGATTAAGAGTTGATCTGAGTTTTAGATTAAGTGTTAATCTAATGATTTTATTAATTAAAATGTTTGGTTAATTTCTAGTAGCTTACATATATGCATGTGATGTGTATAATGTGGGTGGATGATCATAGACCTTTGTAGAATTCTTATATGTGTGTGGATGGTGATTCATTGGGGCCTGCGAGCCTCTCTCTCTCTCTCTCTCTCTCTCTCTCTCTCTCTCTCTCCTCTCTCTCTCTCTCTCATTACTTCATTGTGTATTTCTACCTTCCTCCAATTATGTATCTCCCCTTGATATGATCAAGGTTTCTTAATTGAGTCAAATGTACATTTTTGGGCCTGCGTGCCTATAGTCATTTAAAATTAATGTAATTATTTGAAATGGCTCTCGGAGGCTCGACAGAAGCATGGAAGTACCGACGGGACTAATGATGAAGAAGAGGATGATCACCGTGCATGGGATGCTCCAACGGCAGACATAGGGCTTTGTGATCAAGTCTTTTGGCTTAGGCTTGATCATGTTGGCTAAGGCTTGATCATGCTAGATTTTGGTGCATGATCATCTGGTGTGGTTTAGGGTTCATATATATATATATATATAATATATATATATATATATAATATATATATATATATATATATATATATATTTATGCACCTACTAGGTGCATATTTGCATGCGATGTAAATATATGCTAAATATATGTATGGGACGCGTATAATTAGCTATGAGACCAATTTAAATTAAAACCCCTCTGTTCTTAATGTATTAAGTCGATAAGCGTGAGGCAATAAGATTGACCCATGTGACCTTCCATCATTATAGGGCATATGTCTTTTCTTGATATTGACTGAGTTGGCAGAGTCCCTCCGGGCTCACCTATATTGGGATTTGATATCTGCCCTACGATATGGAGATGTCACCGATGGCTTGAGACACAGTATGCTTGGCGGAGTCCCTCTATGGCATATTGTCGAATTAAGTCTGTCTTGTAATGATGGTGCTGACTTAACCAAACATCATGGTTGGCGGAGTCCCTCTGGGCCATGATGGTTTGGAGGCCAAATTTGACGGGAATCACAAGGAGTTGTGATTGGCAAGAGTTGCCTACCTTTTGGACTTGGTGTGATTGGTCGAGTCCCTCGAGATCATACCAGGTGACAATTGGATTCCGATCCCTGCTAGAAGTTTGCTGAAACTTCTGATTCACATGCTAGATGATGTCATGTGTCTCGCGAGAAAATAGTGGGAGTAAATTGAAATAATAAGTTCATGTCTTAATTTATTGCAAAATCCAAATGTTTGCATGATATTAATTGCTACGTCTTTATTTTCAGAAATATGTTGCTTGCAAACCCACTTTATGGCATATTATTGCCAACCGTCTCACTAGTTCAATTATGCGGATTGGCTCCGAAATTTGAGAATCGCTTTCACATCGGAGAAAATCCCATATGTCCTTGATGAGATCGTGCTCGAGCCATTGAAGGGGCTAGCGAGGAAGATGTTTCTCGCTATAAAAGGTATAAGGATGATTCCACTCTTGCTCAGTGTTACATGTTGGCCTCTATGACTCTCGAGTTGTAGAGGCAACACGAAATAATAAGTTCATGTCTTAATTTATTACAAAATCCAAATGTTTGCATGTTATTAATTGCTACGTCTTTATTTTCAGAAATATGTTGCTTGCAAACCCACTTTATGGCATATTAGATGCCAACCATCTCACTAGTCCAAATTATGCGGATTGGCTCCGAAATTTGAGAATCGCTTTCACATCGGAGAAAATCCCATATGTCCTTGATGAGATCGTGCTCGAGCCAGTTGAAGGGGCTAGCGAGAAGATGTTCTCGCTATAAAAGGTATAAGGATGATTCCACTCTTGCTCAGTGTTACATGTTGGCCTCTATGACTCTCGAGTTGCAGAGGCAACACGAAAAGATGGATGCTATTCCATTGTCCTACATCTCCGTAAATTGTTTGAGCAGGATGGGAGAACTCGGCGATATGAGATATCAAATAGCCTCTTCTAAGCTAGAATGACTGAGCGGACGCCTGTTTAGAACGATGTCCTTAAAATGATAGAGTGGATTGAGCAATTGGTATCTCTACGACTTCCCTAGAGGATGAGCTTTGTGTGGACCTTACACTTCAATCCCTTCTAGATTCCTTTTCTCCATTCATAATGAATTTCAATATGAACAAGATAGAGGCAACCCTTCCCGAGCTCCTCAATATGTTGGGGGAGGCGGAAGGTTCTATAAAGAAAGAGAAGCCAGTTCTCTATGTGGTAAACTGACCAGAAAAGAAAGCCTAACAAGACCCTTAAGAAGGGAAAAGGCAAGGGCAACAAGCCGGGTAAGGCAAAGGTTTCCAAGAGAACTGGCCAAGGGCAAAGGACAATGCTTCCACTATGGCAAAGATGAGCATTAGAAGAGGAACTGCAAGGATTAACTTGCAGAAAAGGCAAAACATAAGCTAGGAGTACTTCAGGTGTGTTCATGCTTGATCTTCACTTGCCGAAAATTATGATAATACATGGGTATTAGATACCGGATGTGCATCTCATATCTATAATTCGTTGTAGGTCCTTACAAGGCACAGAAGATTGGCTAAAGACAAGGTGGACCTGAGAATGGAAAACAACGCAAAAGTTGATGTTGTTGTCATTGGTGAGGTCAACCTACGGACGCTCTCAAGACTGTTCTAGGCTTATTCCTGCTGGTTGTTGTGCTACCTCAGGGTTGAGGTATGCTGCTGTTATGTTGGCCGTTGCGTTCTGGTGGTTTTCCTAGAATGGTGCCTTGGTGGTTCTGGTGGAGGTTCTCCAGAACAGTTTGTGTTGCTTCCACTGGCTGCTGTGTTTTCTCTGTTGGCCGTGTGTTTTGGCCATTTGTTGGGTTGCGTTCTGGTGATGTTTTCCCAGAACGGCTCTTGGCGCTTTGGGTGGAGGTCCTCCCCAAGCTGCCTTGTGTTGTTTTGGTTGTCGCTGCTCCTACTCTCTTTGGAGATGAGCTGTCCCTGTTGCCATCGGACTGCCTATGTGACAGTCTGCCTGGGTGTTGTCGGTCAAAGTGTGGCACCTTTGACCGTGTGTCTGGCCGTGGTGCTGGCTAGTTTGTCTTCCTGATCATTTTTCGGGTTTCCCGACTGCGCTGGTGGGACTTCGTGTATCCCAGGATCGGGAGGTTTGCTTCATTTCTTGTGCCCTGCATGCTCTGCCAGATGGTAGTCTGGTGAATGTCGTGGGTGTCTGGCTGTTTGTGCTTCTGTGGAAGAGACTCATCGTGAGGGTCTCTTTCCCCTGTTTCCTGTGGGTTGCTCGGGGTGGTGGTGCTTTCACATGGCATTTGATGCCGTGTCGCGCACCGTGGTGACCTTTGTGGTGAAGGTCCCTCCCCTCGTGCTATTTTTAGGTTGAGCTGGTTGCTCTCCCCGTGCGCGTGTTTTCTTGTGGTGCGATAGGTTGTGGTGACCTATTGTCCCGTCTCTTGCTATGCTGGTTTCTTATTGCCTGACTGGATGATGTAGGGCAGCGTGCCCTGTGTTCAGTGTGAGGAGGCACTGGGTGTGCTTCTGTTTGGCTTGCTTGTGTAAACATCATTTCGGTGCGTGTTTTGCTTGTGCCTCGGTTGTGCTTGGGAGGCACTTGTCGGCGTTTGGTGCGTGGCCCTCTCCGCCTGCGTGGTGGGAGTGGTGCCTTGTGTTGTGGGCTTCTAAGAGCCAATATGGTTGTTGCGCTCTTGAAGCTGTTAGTTTTTCGCGCATTTCTCTTGTGGGTCTCCGGTGGAGAGTCCCTTCCTGTGGCCTTGAGTCGTCTCAGGCCGATGGTGCGGTTGCGTACTGCACCTTGAGCGTGCTTCCTTTTCGATGTTTTGTGTCCTTGTGCCTTGAGGGTTCGTGGCCGGTATGGCCTGTTCTACCCTTTGTGGCTTGCGGTTTCTTATGGGCGACTTTTGGTAGGTCTCCTGTGGAGAGTCCTTCCTAGTAGCCGTGTGGTTTCGGCCGTTGGTGCAACGGTGTTGCATCTTGCTGAGTTTTCGTGCTTGTGGTGGCACCATGTGCTCATGCCCGAGTGGTTTGTTTTCATGCCATCTGGAACCCTGGTGTATTGTGTTGCACTTTGGGTGGCTCCTGGTGCTTGTGTGAGCACCGTGGTTTTGTCGCGTGCTCTGTTTGTGAGCTTTGTGCGACGTTTCGTGAGTTTGCTCAGTGTTCGAGGCATTGAGCTTTCCACCTCTGGGACACTTCGTGCTGGCCGTGCCTTATGGCTGTACCGTTACCGCTGTGGGGTGGCTGCTTTGCCTTGTCTAGGTAGCCCTATCGGTGGTATGCCAGGTGTTGGTCCCGGCCTCTGTTCGAGTTTTGTCCTCCCGCTTGGGAGCGAAGTGCTCGGTTGGGGTACCCTATTTGATTTGGTTTCCCCTTGAGGTCGACGTGCTGTCCTCGACCTCTGCTGGTGTTTCAATTTTCGTGTGGTTTGTTGACGTCTCGAGCTGCTTGGCTTTGCCAACCTCAGATATCTTCTGAGGTTTTGCCTATATGCATGTGCCTGTGGAACGAGTGTTTTAGCTTTCTATGGCTCCACGGTCGTTGTGTGTCCTGGTCGGACCACAAGGACGATCTAGGTGAGATCTAGTTGTGCCGGCGGACACTGCCTTGCTCGCCGTGGTTTCCCCACGTGCGTGTTTCGCTTGGCTTTGGGTCACCCTTAAGAAGCTCTCGTTTGGCCTTACCATAGATGCTAGCTGTTGCTAGTTGTGCGGAGCCATCCAGCGGAGTCTTGTGGATGACCTCTTAGCATTTCCTCAGTTGTCGTCAGTAGCTGGGACCTCTATCTTGTCGTTGGCGATAGAGTGAGTTCTGACAGTTGGTCTCAATGGCGTGGTCTGTTGAGGGCTCAGTCGCGTGGTTCCCGGCTGGCGGTTTTCAGTGGTTCTGGTAGGCTTGGTGCGCACCACGCCTGAGGATTGTCGACATCTGCTTTGTGCTTTGCGTCGTTGTTGTGTGCCCTGTGAGCTGTCGGATGTCTGGTTTGGCACTCCCTTGTGGCAGGGTCGTGGTGGTGACCACCGGGAAGTCACGGTGCGACTTAGTGGTCTCTTTGCACCTGTTGTTTTCACCGACCGGGTTTCGCCCTTGATTTCAAGGACAAAATTATTTTTTTTGTTGGATGTATTGTAACATCTTGGGTTTTCGGCTTTCCGTTTGTGTGTGGGATGACTAGCCATGTCGCAACAGAGGTGCCCGTCGTGACAGTCATCCCTGTTGCGACCACTAGGGTGTCGCATTCCTGTCGCACCTGGTCAACGGGTCCGCGGCAGGGTTCTACTTTTAGTCTTTTGACAGGCGTCTGCCGCCTGTCAGGGTGGCAGGCGGGTCAGAGCGACCTGTCAAGCTGTCGCGGCACCTAGAATGGGTGCGTTCTGGTCGCGGTGGGGGCGGCCATCGTGATAAGGTTGTTATCGAGATGCCCCGCCCCGTTGCGTTTTGAGGCCGAAGGCTAAAGCCTTGGCCGCCCTCCTTTCCTCTTCTTTGGCTTTTTCCTCCTTCCCTCCTCTCCGAGGGGAAGGTTTCCTCCTCTCTTCTCTGGCGGCTTGGAGCTTGGTGGCGCCAGCGGCGGCTCGTGTGGAGCGGAAGTGGCGTCGTGGGAGCGAGGAGGAGGTGGCCGTGCATTGTGAAGGCCCTCCTTAGGGGTTTTGGGTTCTTAAAATCTGTAGGGATGCTTGTGCCATTTCTTGTTAGTGTGGATTGGACGTCCTAATGGGTGTTTGCATGTTTTTATTGCTTTCACCATGCCCCTCCCCGTGTTGTGCTAGTTGTAGCGTTTGTGGGCGATCACGGGATGTGGATCCCGTCGGTCGGCCTTCTAGCTGATGTCGCGACCGCTGAGCACGTCACGAAATCAGAGAAGGCGTCGCCCCTGTCGGACGCGATCTTATCACGGCCCGAATGGCCGTCGCGATAAGGATCGTGTTGCGAACCATTTGCCCGTCGCGACAAGGTTGTTGTCGCGACGCACTGCCTGGTCACGACAAGGTTGTCACGACCTGTTTTCCTGTCGCGACAAGGTGTTGTCGCGGCGTGCTTTCCCGACGCGACCTAGGCCTTATCGTGGTGGCCCTGACCGTCGCGATGATATCGCAACGGGTTAGAAGGGCGCGAGAAGACCTGGTCTGCCTCGGGTGTTTCCGTGGCCACGGTTGGCGTGTCGGCATGTGCCCCAGGGTAGAGTGTGCCCTTAGGACCTTCTGGTGGGAACGCGGCAGTTGCCTCCCTGCATTCACTGGACAAAGGTGACACTTTCGTGATCGTGTCCTAGCGGCTGTGCTAGGAGGCTCGTGGCTATCTAATAATCGATTGTCTATCTGTCAAACGATTATTAGAAGAGCGGTGGTTTCTGTTCTGTCTGTGGTGTTTCGGTTTTTCGGGCCGTGCCTTGTGTGCCGGCGTTGGCCGACGGCCCTTCTGCGGGTTTCCGGAAGGGGTGCCGTGTGTGCCTATGCATACTGGGCTTGTCTTGGTTACGAGCCAGCAGTGCCGTTTCTGTGGTGGTTGCCACGCCAGTGTTCTCTTTCGCTCGGTGTTGGCACTTGAGGGCTTGTCCGCGAGACAAGTTGTTACCGTTTCCTGGGACCCCTAGCCCCACGTGCTTGTGTCAGAGGGTGTTGCTCCGGGCGACGGGTGTGCTCAAGTCTCGAACTTGGAGCAGAAGGGGAAAACAGTGGGGGCATCGACGTGAGCCGTTTGTAGAGCTCTCTTAGCTGGTCTAGGTCTCTGAGGTGGCGCTCGTCCGGTGCGGACCAGCTAGTCCTTCTCACTGCCTCACTCTGCGTTGGTTCGGAGCCACGTAGGGAGGTGAGGCATAGGGCCGCAGTTCGGCCGGACTGCGGTGGTTGTGGTGCTTAGTCCACGCGTCTCACTCTGACAGGAGGGGAGACCTGGACTAAGGCCTTGTGGCGGTGGCTTGGTTGTTCTTGCTGTGACGTTGCTTCACACGCTGTTTTCGAGATTGGTTTTCTCGTCGCCCTATTCTACACAGTGGTTGTAGCCTAGCCGTGTTTAGTTAATTGGGTTTGGTTGGTTTGGCCTCGTGGGCCGTGTTTTTAGTCGTTTCCCGCTTTGCGGGTTCTCTCGGGGTGTCTTGTGTAACACCCAGCTGCTATTTCAGTAACTCGTTCCTTGGTGCCGTTTGTGGTGGCACCGGTAGGTGTAGTTTCCTAACCTCGTGGCATGTCCGAGGTGCAGGGTGGTTCTGCTTGTGGGCCCTCGACCTTGTGGAGGTTGAGGTGCCCGTTCCTATGGTGAGACGTTCGTTCTCACTTGGTTGCTCGGTGTCTCTCGTGGTGACACCTGGCTGTTCCTTCCCAACCTCATGGAGGTCCGGGATGTTGGTGCTTGTGTCGTGAGACTCTGGTCTCACGTGGTCGCTCTGATATTCCGTGAGCTCTTTGTCTCCGCGGGTGTGTGCCGAGGGTTTGCTTCCGTATTGTGTTGCTCTGGCCCGACCCTAGCTGTGGGTTGTAACATTGCTCTAGTTGCTTCGCATGTGTTGACTCCGTTGGTTCTGCGGGAGTCGTGTTTGGCTTGACCCGGTTTGTGGTCGGGCATTTCTTTGTTTCCGCTGCTTTGTAGTACTCTGCAGTAGGTGTTTCTCGCTTTAACTACTTTTTTTGAGTAGTTTGCTTCTGCTTTTGTTGGAGTTCCTGTTGCTCGGCTGGTAAGGGATTGGTAATCCCTACTGAGCCTTGTTCGCGGGCTCACCCCCTATTCTCTTCAGGTAGGGACTCTCTGTCGCAGGAGTTCGTTGCCGGACGTTTCGTAGTGGCGGTTTGTTGCATCGTGCGTTACCAGTAGTGTGAGTTGTGAGCGTGAGTGCTCTTGTAGTGTGAGTTGAGAGTGGCCTTTTTGCAAGTCCTCGGGGTATGCCCCTTAAGGACTGCACCTTCTTTCTGTACCTGTACTTTTATTTGGGACATGTTATACTTAATTTCTTTATTAATATGCAGTCTTTCTTGTTATAGTTATTTGAATTCATTGCTTATCTTACTGGACTAAATTCTAACCCTTCCGGGTCTTCGGATCCATGGGTGGCGACACGACCTTCGGGGGTCTTTGGCGGGGGTCTGGGAGGTCAGGTCGTTACATTCCCGTCATATTCGGCCTCCAAACCATCATGGTCTCAAGGGACTTGACCCCCATGGTGTTTGGTTAAATAGGCACCATCATTACAAGATGAGTATAATTCGATGATATGCTCCTAAGAGACTCGACCAAGCATATCATGTCCTCAAGTCACCGGTGACATCTCCATGTCGTAGGCTAGATGACAAACCCAATATGATGTGAGCCTAAGAGACTGACAACTCAACCCATATCAGAATGATGTCTACTCTATAATGATGGAGGGCCACGTGGTCAATCTTATTGCCTCATGCTTTTCGACTTAATATGTATTATCATAGGGTTTTTTGATTTTATTGCTCTCGTAGCTAAATAATATGTGCCTACATATATATCTAGTACATATTTACATCGCATGCAAATATGTACCTAGTAGGTGTAGAAATAAATATATATCGTATATATAAATAACCACATCGGATGATCATAAACTAGATACGAGCATGATAGGCCATAGCCAAATGACTTGATCATAAAATCTATGCATGGCACGATGCAGCCCATGCTCGGTGATCTGCCTTCTCGTCCTCATATATACTCTTGGCAACTCCATTCTCTCGCTGTGCCATCTCGTGCAATTCAAATTATAGACTGCAGGTCAAAATATACATTTTTTTCAATTAGAAATCTTGATTTTATCAAGGGGAGGTACAATTAAGGGGGATATTGAATTTTACAACCTGAATTTCAATGAGAGAGAGAGAGGGAGACTCGCAGAGACCCCAACAATCACCACACACATAAACAAGCATTAGATTAAGGTCCATGATCATCCGCCCACATTATACACATCACATGCATAAAAGTAAGCTACTATACAATAACTGATTAAACACTTTATTTAGTAAGCTTTAGATTAACTCTTAATTCAGGAATGAGATTAACTCTTAATCCCAATTTTGTAGTCTTCATAATGGCATTTGTAATTTTTAGAAAAACTAAATCCTTAATGACATTTTCTGGAGTCATCAAGTTCCCAAGCTAGATACTCTCTTACATAAGCAAAATAGCCGAGCTCATTGGAGTTTCTGAAACCCATATTGTCCATGAGGAGAAAGCCAAAGACCATGTGTTTCTTGCCTAGTATAGATAGTCCATGCATCAAACACACAAGATTACAAAAACTAGATGCAGAAAAGAAGAATATGCAGACATAGAATGAACTTGGCGACAATCGCAACCATCGTCAACATCTTGGCAGCACCCATTCCCTCTGGTAAGCATGAACTTGGCGACAATCATTGTCGTTGCCAGCATCTTGGATGCAACCATTCCCTCCATGAAGTCTGTAATCACGATGAAAATATAACCAGCTTATGTAAAACAGATTCCAAATCGATAAGACCAAAAACCAAACATCACCCATGAATCCAGGCTTGATACTATCTTGAGAATCGTCATGGAGCATTGAATGCATATCAGAACAAAAACTTACAAACAAAACACTTCCCAACCACCAAGCGTTATCAGATTGGGATGAT